>JAATLQ010017003.1:1074-31871 GCA_013421005.1 Heliconius erato x Heliconius himera | reverse complement strand
GTAGCTTTGGCTTCGTAGAAGTAATTAACATTATGGGATCAATCATAGAATAAATCTAATATTATAAAAATAAAACATAATATTTTTTAAATAAACAGCTTACTACCTTAATTTGAACTTAGAAAAATTAAATTTAAAGGAAAACATGAATGTAGTACGTGACGTAACCAGCAACTGAAATTGGGGGAAGTAGTCTACGTAAGAAATAAAAATTAGCTTCACGTTTTATCCCGCACACATCACGGCAGGCAGAGGGAACCTAGTGTTAAGACACTCCGTTCCCCACTTTCTGCCGAATTCTGGAGGCATTGCGTGTTGAGTGGCAGAACTCAACGCCGCGCTTAACCTCGACACCAAAGCGAAGAAATGGAAATATAAATTTAAGTAAATATTTCATCTCCTCGAGCGGGGATCGAACCCACAACCAGTCATGATCAATCCTAGAATAAACCTAATATTATGAAAATAAAACAAAATATTTTTTTAATAAACAGCTTATTACCCTAATTTGAACTTAGAGAAATTAAATTTAAAGGAACATGGATATAGTATAGTGACGTAAGGAAAAAAATTGTACAAGCTACTTTTTTACTATTCATAGATGATGAAACATTCGCTTAAATGGAGTCTCCAATATTTATTAAGTGGTAGTCTAATTCCATTACGTAGTCTTCATACTTCAGTTTCTTGTAAAGAAAAGTTCAGTTTAGTTTTGTTTTTCTTTCGCGGTATTTTGTTATATATAATAATATCCAAAACTGCCCCCCTTATTTTGTTCAAAGCTGCCTCAGTGGTATTTGAAAAATTAAAAACGCTTTTTTTTCAAGTAAAAGTTTAAAAATTGTATTAATTTCTAGTTTATTGCATGATATATGAAAAATTCTAACTAAAACAGGAAAAAATAAAACCATATACCATGAATTGGATCCCTGCGATCCTTACGCGTTTATTTAAAAATGTATAAAATTTTACTCAAAATCAAACACTCCTCGTAACTCAACCACGGGCATATATCAGCGGTGACAAGTGACACGTGTGCAGGTTAGTGCTGCCACTACTCAAAAAAAATCTAACAAAATTTCTTTTTAAAATAGCTCTGTTAACACATATTTTCAAAGGTGCCCCTGTTCAAAGCTACCCCCCTCTCCCCTACTTATAAATTACATTGTGTGTATTTCATTATAACACTAACCTGCGCCTTTGTTCGCGTAATCGTTTGAAAATAATTAAGAGTGATCTGATACATTTTTTTTACTTCACGCTGTATCCCTCACGCAATAGGGAAGGCAGAGGGATTCTGCGAACCTAGTGTGAAGACACTATGTTCTCGTTGAGGAAAAGAAGTGCCGTTTATAAGTGTTTGAGATAAGTTTGACCACAGGTGCGGTATGTCACATCGGAACGTTAGCGTGATTTAGTGTAGCTTATAGTCTTCCTCGATAAATGGACTATTCAACACAGAACTGAACTAGTAGGTAGGCAAAATTGAACTAAATATTATTTTAGTTTTATAATAATAGTATAATTGTAGACAATATAGTAATAAGTATAGTAATCATGAAATATGCAATAAGATATTTAAGAAATACAGTTTATTAAAAAGGTAAGATAAATCAATTCCGATATTTGTCTTTAAATTTTAATTTGTCATAACTTTTGATTAAAGCGATAAAATGTGGACTGGAATCGAATATTTTATATTATGTATTTCGAAAGCATGTGATCCACTTTCCAACTGTCGCACAATAAACTTCACTTGATAGTTGGTCTTGTTTTAACAAATGCGACTGATATTTATCAGGCTTCAGTTTCGCCATCTAGTATTCAAAATAAAAAAAAAATTACTTCCCTAGAAATCCTTCCATCCACTCACTCATTTCCGCGTAGTTGGTTAAAAATGAAAGCCGGAGTCTATTCCCCACTGAATATAGCGGAGTTACTCGTTAACCCCCGTACAGTTTCGAAAACACTTGTAAATTCAAAGGAAAAATTTTAATCACACACTCCCCCGACATTTGAGTTTTACTATTTGAATATGGGCAAAGCCGCTGTTGAGGTAGGACTCCTCATAATGCGTTGAATCTGCATTCGGGCGCGCTGTAATTATTTTACTTGCCCGCTTTGAAAATTAAAAGTGTTGTTGCATACAAATGTGGAGCTTAAGCGCTTAAGCGGAGTTTTTATGGTTCCGTACTCAAAGGGTAAAACGGGGCCTTATTACTAAGACTTCGATGTCTGTCTGTCTGTCCATCTGTCGCCAGGCTGTACATGTAGTAAGACAGTTGAAATTTTCACAGACGATGCCGCTAAAACAATAAATACTTTAAAACAGAAGAAATTGATATTTAAAGGGCTCCTATACAACAAACGTCGTTTTTTACCGTTTTTATATAGTATTGTGCGAGTGCGAGTCCTTCATGTGCGAGTCCAACTCGCACTTGCCCATTTTGATTTTTAAGTAAAATGTTCGTTACCGTGACGTAGCTAGAAAACGCATGATCGTAATCGAAAATTGTGGTTTTTTACTCTTTCTTCTTGTGGATAGGCAAAGATAATCTTCTGTTAATGCATTCTGTTTTCCCCTTTGCGCTTGGCTTGACAAGACATTGCGTTTTAAGTAGCGGAACTCAACTCTGAGATTTGTCTTGCTAGAGCCGGTATAAGATATTATTTTTTTCGCCATAAAGCGCCAACAGTCGTAATTTATTAAACTTAAGTATCTTTCACAGATTATTGTCGTCAAAGATTCGAACGGATCTACGTTTTATGAGATCAATTGGTTCAAGCAGAGCACCAGCCCAGAGATGAGAACATTACCCCATATGCGGCCGATCATGGGCTGTATACAACGCCATTCGATGTTTTTTTTAAACTGGTAACAAGATGTAGTAGACAATGAGTTCCGCCACTTAGTGGGAGAAGGCGGAAATTCGGGAAAGGAATGTCTATTTTGATATGGGGGAAAATACGTGAAACTGCTTATTTTCCTCAGTAGTCAGAGATTATCCGAAGACTTTGCAAGTCAATAATTATTTTTAAAAAAAATACGCGAAAGAAGATACTTTACATCCAATTAATTAAAACCATAGTAAAAAATCCCATAACGAAGCAGGTAGGTACTTGTAAAGAAAATCTTTTAGATATGCATTCCGTTTTAAAATATAAATTGGTAAAGCCGGTCTGGAAACAAGCTCAACAAATTAAGAGCTACTTTAGATATTGCATTCAAAAAGTAGGGCGGTATATTTTATTTTCATTTCCATGTTACATTTACATTTGTAACGTGATATGGTTTGATGTTAAACATTTTATATTTTTATTTTTATATAAACAGCGACCGCTAGAAGAGCGGTGGTTTGTGGTTTCTATTCCTTTACTAGTAAGACGAAAAGTGGGGCGTTGAGATCATTTTGATTGAGAGCTTTGGTATGCGGGTTCGCTCCTATGGTCAAATAGAAATAATAAAAAACTGTGTATGACCCATGCATGACACGTTATAACTACGAATAACATAGAAAGTTAGAAACTATTAACCTGTAACAACTTAAATAAATGGACTATTCAACCCAAAAATAATCTTTCAATTTAAGTGGTTTGTTTGGTTGAACGCGCTAATCTCAGGAAGAAATTCTCTTTAGCTTTACAATATTAGTATAGTAGTATATATGGTAAACATATAAATTCAGTTATTCAGATTAATCAATACGATTGATCAATAGAATTTCCACTGGCGAGACGAGTGCTCTCGCTCGTGGGGGTCGTCGTATACACTTGTAACACAATACGTGATTGAAATAAAAGAGGAGGCCATTATTCGTCTACGAAAAATATGGAAAAGTTGCTTTCTATTTTATTGAATATGATATCGTTGGAGGCAGATGTGACGTCGTGGGACAGCGTCTGACTTTGAACTATTCGGTTGTAGGTTCAAAACAAACTAGGAGAAATAAAATATTACCTCTCTCTAGTAATAAGACAAAGTGTAGCGTTGAATTCCCCTGTTCCACACGCAACGCCTCGTGGGCAAATTGGTTGGAAAGTGTAAAACGGAGTAACTTAATACTAGGTTCCCTTTGCCTCGATACAGCGTAAAGATGAAACATAAGCACGTAGCAGGATTTCAACCTACGTAATTTCTCAGATTCTCATTTCAATACTCTTATCTTAAATAAAATTAATAAGCTATCTAAAGAATAATGTAAAAACTTTATAAGAACAATTTTTGTATTTTTTTTTGTAACCAATGCGTTGAAATCGTATCATTTCAAAAAAGATATATAAAACAACTAAAAATGGCACGACCTCGTTTTTTTATTTGCATATTAATGTTAAATACAAACTTCAACGTATTGTATGACCGAAGAGTCGTCCTGTAGACTTTTTATTGCTACAAAAAATGTAGAAGCGTTGATAAAATTATCTATTTATAAAAAAAAGTTTGGAAAATCTTAATATTATTCATTTTTTTGTGTGCAGCTTTACATTGTCTCACATATTGCCTGTCTACGCTAGAAAGAATGTACAAACGCACTCCGTTCTCGGTTTTACGCAGTAATTTAAAATCTCAGCGGAACTTAACGTCGTAATTGTAAATGTATTATTATAATTATATTAAAAGTATTTACATACTATTATAACGTATGTTCTTTTAATATAACTTTTGCTATAATTTAGACTATGCACGTCTTCATGTTCCTCAAGTACATGAGTGACAAGCGGAGGATTTCTGCTAATTAAAAACTTCACGCAAAAATAGTTATTTTATTTCTTTCCGCCCACATCTTAAGAAGCCTAGATAATTTCTAGTTATTAAAGCAGACTCACGTGCGATTTGAACCCACGCAACGTGTCAAATTACTAAGTGATTCACAATTCTAATACGAACGACATGTTTATATTACATTTTATTATAAATAAACAATACTTTTATGAAGTAGTTCTATTGGGTTTACTGAGAATTAAAAATCAAATCAGTTTTACGCTGTATCCCGCACACAGCGGGGTAGGCAGATGGAACCTAGTGTTAAGACGTTTCGTTCCCTATTTTCCGCCGAATTCTGGAGGCATTGCGAGTCCAGTTGCGGAATTCAACGCCGCGCTTTGCCTCGACACCAGAGCGAAGAAATGAAAATAAAATAGGTATCGAATCCACAACGCTACGACTGGCCTCAATGATATGATCATAATACTGAGAATTGAATATGTATTATTACAAAACCTCCAACAGTTGTGTGAATAAAAATATAATCTTGTCAAGTGCGAGTCGGAATAGCGTAACGAAGTTACCACAGAAATTTTAGATTATACCTGTCAACGATAACGGTATGTACAACTTAAAAGCTCCACAAATTTAAATTTGCGGGTATATGCATAAAATTAGTATAAAATAGACTATAAGTAGGTATTATGTTGTAATTTTTTTTTCTCTGATATACCTAAAAAGTAGCATTTTCATATTTTTTTTTTTACTGTTTTGTTTCTTTATAAATCGTTATATAGAAGAGGCATTCCAAACGGCATATATTTTGATTTCGAAACCAATGCCTGCGTAAAGTAACTACAATCAACCGGTTTCCAAATAATTAAGCAGAATTCGATTAGAATGTTGTTGTTGGACATAAATTTTGAATACTAATTAAGTTTCATGTATAAAAAAAAAAGTTTTAATCTGTATCCTGAATATAGTAGAATAGTGTTAAGATATTTCTTTTCCCGCGCATGTTTCGCGCGCTCACTTTTCGTCACATTACGTGTTGAGTGGTGGGAATCAACGCCGAGATTTCTACTTATTTAGAAATACTTATTTAGAAAACGTATAAAAATTTGAACGCAGCGGGACTCGAACCCGCGCCTCCTGGAAACCGACCAGGCGATCTGACCACTAAGCCATGCGTTCTCGCCAAGCTACGTCGAAATTTTTATACGCTTGTAATAGATCTATTATTATCAGGAGGAGGGATATAAAAATTCACTGCCCGAGTGTAAATCGAATCCACAACCGTCTCGTTTGAGCCAAGAAGACATAGAACAATATGTACCACGTTTTTAAAAGTTTTTTTTTTTATATTAAAAGACTTAAGAAATATACAAAACCAGCCAAGTTGGAATTGGGCTGGTCCACCGAAGGTTTCGTACAAAAATCGAATTTTGTCCCCCTTTCAAGGCTATAATTTTTTAGGATTTAACCCCAAATGTATATTTTTTTCCTGTACTAGTACTACCTGTAGATGCTAGTTGCTAAATTTCATAATTCTACGTCAACGGGAAGTATTCTATGAATTTTGATTCCCTTTATAGTGTGGCAACGGTTTTTTGTGACATAAAGGCTATGTATATATGTAGAAATATGATTTTTTCAGGAAATCAAAGGATCGTAATTCTGAGTATATGGTTTGAATTTCAATTCGATATATCCAAGGGTTCATGAGATAATGACCCTTGACAGACAGATGGAAAACAAGTGATCTTATACCTGTATAGGATCACTTTGTTTTCTATTTTCTTTAAAAAGTTCTAATAACGAATAAGTACATACATAAATGACGCCAAAAGATCGTGCTCTGTAAGCATTTTGGATATTTAAGTATTTGTAAAAAGTTTACGAAGACAGCAACTAAGGAGAAAAGTAACAATAGTATTTGATTCGTTTTCTCTCGCATGGTGAAATGTCAGTATCTAAGGCCTGTATTTGTTAATCGTTCTCAAGTCTGAGATTCATCTTGATTTTTCATTCATAAATTATATATCTACATATATATAATTATCCGGTCGTGGCGCAGCGGCACGAGGTGTGACTGTAAAACCGACTGGTTGTGGGTTCGAACCCCACTCGAGGAGATTAAATATTTACTTAAATTGATATTTCCATTTCTTCGCTCTGGTGTCGAGGCTAAGTGCGGCGTTGAATTCTGCCACTCAACACGCAATGCCTCCATAATTCGGCAGAAAGTGGGGAACGGGAGTGTCTTAATACTGGGTTCCCTCTGCCTACCCTGCTGTGTGCGGGATACAGCGTGAAGCTGATTTATTTTATTTATATATATAATGATCGGTTTAACGACAAAACTAATGAACTTGAAAAGTTAAAATGTGGCATGTAAGTAGATTATGGAGTCTGGTCTGTCCATTTTGCGTCTTAAGTTCAACGGTGTTCCGTAGTTAACGTTCCGAGTGACGGCTAAAAATAAATATATTGATTTCTTATGACCACAGTTTATCTAGTTAAACAAATAATATATGAAGGTATATTTTATCGTAAATATAACCAAGTATTTTTTTTTCTTTAAGTTGAAACGTGACTGTCGTCGTAAAGAGTTTAATCTGCATATAGTGCATTCAACTCTAAACGAAGCATTAGCATAGTATCATTTCAATGTGGAGTTATATATATATATATATATATATATATATATATATATATATATATATATATATATATATATATATATATAAATATATACTTATGTATGTTAAAGAATATATATTTATTACATAAAATTTTAAAAAAGTAAAGCATTTTCTCGCTTTTCCCCGCTTAGGGTGGTCAGAAAGTATCTAGTGTCAATACACTACGTTCTCTATTTTCCGTCCAAATTCGAGCCATTGTTGAGTGGCGGAACTATACGACTCAAAAAGTACTAGCGAGGATGTCACGGTGGAAGAAGAACGTGCTCCGCTGGTTTGGGCACGTCGAACGAATGAGTGAGCCGTTAGAGAGGTAGGGGGACACTTAAATCAAGCCACTAGTATTATAAAATGTACTAAAAGTTTCCAAATTACCTGTCCAGCAAGAGCCAGCCTCTGTGTATCGGACACCCATCCAGGGTGGAAGTACAGAACTGCGTCAGCCGGGTCGTCCTCCTCGGCCATACAGCATTGTGTGTCGTAGACGAACACTATCATCATTTCCCTGTTAAATAGTAAAAATATAGAGATATATTGAGGCCAGTCGTGGCGCAGGGGCACGAGTGTACTGAAAGCTGAACTGTAAGCGCGGGGGTTCGATTCTCAATTGGTGGAATGAGATATTTAACATTTTCATTTCCTCGCTCTGGTAACAAGACAACGGTGTTGAGTTTCGCAACTTAGCACGCATTGCGTGAAGCCATTAAAAATTAATATATATTTAAAAACACGCCTCATCCTAATAATTAATTTGTTTATATTAAAATAAAATAAAAAATGAAATGAGGCCAGTCGTGGCGCAGCGGCACGAAGCGTGACTGTAAAACCGACTGGTTGTGAGTTCGATCCCCACTCGACGAGATGAAACATTTACTTAAATTTACATTTCCGTTTCATCGCTCTGGTGTCGAGGTTAAGCGCGGCGTTGAGTTCTGCCTCTCAACACGCAATGCCTCCAGAATTTAGCAGAAAGTGGGGAACGGAGTGTGAAGCGTGAAGCTGATTAAGAAAATAAAAAATAACAAGACTAATATAAAATAAGTAAATATATAATATATACATTCAGGCAACATTTTGGTAGTTCTCTTCATAAGGTTATTCTAAAGTCTTTCAATTTAAATATAATCTTAGTTATAAAAATCTTCTATAAGTTAAGTTATAGAAATTTTTACATGACGTAAAATGCCTGAATTCGAAAAAGTACCTATAGTTTCGATATAAATACTATAAATGTATAGTCGTTTTGTCGATATATTAAAATTTTATAGCTGTGCCAATGGCCATTTTGAATAAAATATAAAATAAATTTACACAGTTTTGCTCTTCGCGTCGTTGGTTCATTTTCACAAAGCGCGCAATCAACTGATAAGGTCTCAAAGGACCAAACCTACGGGAAACTGAGAATTTAAAGATTTTTTATTTTTATATATTTTAGTTTTGTTTTTTATTACGATGTGATGCCTTTTATTTAAAACGAGCAATAACAGTAAGTATATTTACTAATATTTTTTAGTATTTTTTTAGTTGTACGCTGGATCCCGCATACAACAGGGTAGGCGGAGACAATCTAGTATTAAGACCCCCCATTCCTTACGTTTTTAGTCAAGTTTCGAGATTTTGCGTGTTTCGTTGTTCTTTTATTGTTACCATAGTGAGGATTTTAGATTTTAATATACATTTGGAGACAATTGAGTTCACCATGGCACCACGGCACAATGTCTCACCATATATGTGATGATTGTAGGTTCGACTTTAATTTTTTTGCTCTGGTAGTACAGGGTTGTGTTTCATTACTCAAGACACAGTGTCTTAATACAAGCAGATAGCAAGGAAAAATGCCTTGATGCAAGATTCACCTAGTGGGTTGATTATAATTAAATAATACATTACAAGTGCGAAGAAATTCTATACAAATTTTATTAAAAATACATGCATATTAATAATATATTATTTTTTTAAGTCACAATAACATGACATAGTTGTGTTATCTTAAGATTATATAAATAAAAGGTGTCAAATATTTATTGTTAATGTCCAACCTTGAAATAAAATCAATAAACAGATTAATTTGCAGCCTAATTCTATTATCATAAAAGGCTGTATCAACTATGAAATTCAAGAAGCGGATTAAAACAAGATAATGTGATATTATATGTAACAATTTTTTTTTTAATAATGTCACTACGAAGTCATTGTTGCTACTCTTATGTCTTTCTATTATTTTGTTTTCTTATCATAAATATGAATAATATTACTCTTCAAATATCCATTAAATAATGACATTGCACACTTTACTTTTTTAAAAAAGGTCTAAAAAAATGTTTCTTAAAAGAGGTTTTCTCTTTCCTTAATGTGGAACAATTTTAAAATGTAAAAAATATTAAATAGTTTGTTAGCTATGTATTAGTGCATTGTCAAAATAAAAAAAAAAACTTCTATAGATATAGTGTGGTATTATTGAGGTACTTATGATATTTAATAAATAAAAAACATTTATAACAATATAATTATTAATAGTTTTGGAAGAATATAAATTATAAAATATGTTTAGTTTTTTGCATGTTGTATGCAATTCAATAAAATATTATATAAATACAAAATTGTTAACCAAACCATAAATATGGTATTAAATTTTTGTCTATTGTTTTTTAAGTTAAAGAAAAAAGATCAATATATTAAAAAAAAAGAAAAACATTTTAAAAATAATACTGTTAGAAAACAATATAAAATAATTTTATATAATCTATTACAATGTCCAGAATGAAATTAATAATTATAGCAAAATTACCACTTCTACCAATATCTGATTTATTTTTTTACAAGATTACTATAATTTAGAAAACAGTTATAAAAATCGAAGGCGAAAGCACGCGTTTTACTTCTTATCAGCGTCGTAAATAATATATGTAGTAATATGTTTAATTACATTAATAATTGTAACATATTTATAAACAAATATTTATAAGCATGCATAAATAAAAGTAGTGACTTGTTTTTTAAATTTTCTTATCGCGAGAAGTGGGAATAACAGCAATTCGTTATACATTTTTGTTGTGATTTAAAATAAACACGTTTAAATTCATTAGTCTTTTTATAGGCAAATTAATTGATAGTCTAATATTTCGTAATATGTAGTCACCCACATAGATGTCTCAAGCCTCAACATGCTACTCATCTATAATGATCGTCTAACGAAATTAAATACACCACACTTACTTTGCCATGGTTGCTGATTTTTACAGATTTCTTATTGTTTTAAAATCCAAGCATTTCACACAACACAGTTTACGTTATAATAATCGATTATAGTAAGCGTATTATTTTCATGATAAAATACGGTCTCTTACAAAAACTAGCTACACGTCCGCCGCGCATACAATCTATCGTTATACAGAGTAAAAATAATTGTCATATCCTAATTGACAGCTGACGTTTGACAGTTTAAAATATATGCAATATTATCATAAACTTATTTTAGTTTAATTTAACTAAACAATGTGACAAAAAATAATAAATTAATTAGTAAAAATAGTAAATAAGATACTTTTAATTTTTATTGAACATTTATTTCATAAAATATACTAACATTTTATTACTTAAAACAATTAACTTAAAATAAAACATAGATGGCGCTGTCGTTGACAGTTTGCTATCACAGAACACATATGCTATGTATTCTTGTCTACAATCTTAGGAAGATTGTAATACAGTATTTCTATAGATGGCGTTACAAACGAGCTTAAGATATTTTTTTCTTTTGTATTATGCATTATATTAAATGTTTAAACGTATAATTATTATTAAATGTTTAAATGTATACTATATTTTAGAAAAAAGTGAACATATAATTGTTATTTCTTTATTCGTACAAAGAATAAAAAATCAAAATCGAGCATTGCATTTCAATTTCATGAAATAACACATCGAACCGGACATCCGGTTCCGTTGTGTGTGATGTGCCGAATGACACGCTGACGGAATCTTAATTAATTGTAAATATTACTGTAATAGCCGCCCCATTGTAAAATAAGAGAGAGGCTTTTCGGAAAGCTTTTGGCATTTTAGAATTTGCAATATTTTTTTTATTTCTTTTTTTGCATTTTAATAGTTACTTATAATTAAGTTTTACAAATTTAGTACAAACACACCAAGGATATAATTACCCAATTTAAAAAGTTTATATATTGTTACTTGTTAATCATGAAGTATTAATAAAAAAAATTTTGCTATTTATAAATGAGGAACCACCGTATCGTCAAATTAAAGTAAATTTTACAAATATTATTATCAATGTATATAAAAATATTCTGTAACTGTAGACCATATAAACAAAAATATACTTTTCTTAAATCAGTGTAGGTACTGTTAAATAAATATCTACTAACGTAATTTAATGTTTTCAGTAAGTAGTCTGTTGAAAAGAGTATGTTTTCCGCGTGTCTTATATAATTGAAATTGAATGATTTCTTAAATAGGTAAATATAAAATTAAATACATGTAGTTTCTACAACAATTTTTTTTAACGTAGATGCAGCATGGAGTTGGTTAGCGAATTAAGGTATCGTGCATCTGAGTTCGTTGGTTAGTATAGGTGACGAATATATTCTCTATATATTCTCAAAATAATTACGGTAACATGAAGAAATGGATTTTTTTTCTCTATATTTCACACAAAACCAACTTGCGAGCGGTGATTGCTAACTTTTTAACATTGCTTTTACGATAACTTTTTTATTGTATTATTTTTGTGTTAATAAATCACATATTTGAGGAAATTATTGAAACTCATTATAAATATAGGTAAAAATAATTATAATCCCAATATCCTTGTGTTTTTAAGAATTGAATGTAATAATTATTTAATAGTTGAACTATTTCAGGTATACAAAAATATTAAAATAGTTTTAGTTAATAAGCATTCTCGTTGTGGAACATATTTGTAAAATAAATTCCTCCAGAACAATTATAAGGTAATTAATATGTCATTTGACAGTTTCGCAACGGAATTATATGCGTTTTTACGATCGTTTGTTTATTGCAAGAATGTACTAACTTAGGGTAAATATCTTTTAGTAGATAATTACAATTATTTATATTTAAGGAATGGAATTTTGTTTAAAGACATTTTAGATACAGCCACTTATAAGACTTCAATATTGTAACAAAGTATGTAAAATTTTCCGCTTATGTCGAACTATTAAAACATTTAGACATAACTAGCGGCTACATTTAGGTATACCTATATATATGATGATGTGCACTTATTAAGTAGTAATTTAAATCTTTTAGGTTTGTATTTGCTTTTGCTCACAAAAATATCGTAAAGAAAAAAAAAATCATATCTACATATTTTGGAAAAATACGACTATAGACGTATGTATAGAAAAAGCTCTAGCAGATAAGTATGAAACTTCTTATATACCAAACGTGCGCTAACTTTACTCTAACTTTAAGATGAAAAAATCAAATGGAATATCCCTTTTTTACCTGTTTTTCTAAATACCTACCATTGTGTTCCTCTACACTCCTTAACCTACTTTCAGACTTAATTGCTCTAATTTGGTCTGTATGTTCTAAGTCCACTAGTTTCATTTGTGCTTTGTCTGTCAGTCACTCAATAAGAGTTTGATTTACCTATTTACCTACTTATTATATAAATTTTATTTAGTAATATAAATAGATATACTTGAAATAAATTACTTACGAGTATGTAATCATATCAAAGTTCCCATTGAACAGTTTGTTTGGCATTGACCTTGAATTTTTAATAGTTATTATAGGTATTTATCGTTATTTTATCGTTCCGCTTATAGACATTTATTTGTCAAAAGGTAATAAGATTAGTGTTTTTTTACCTTCAGATTAATAATTTTTAACGTGTAAAGTGTAGGTTATATGGATTATCTGTATATAGATTTATCGATAAACTATTTGAGGTCGTGGCTTCGATTCCTACGTACTTTAAATATTATACTGTACACGAGAATACTGATATATTGCTTGGAACGTAGCAATTACTGAATATGCTGCTATTACCCACAAATTAGTTAGTAAAATATTTATTATTTTACTATGTATGGAAAGTTGTTAAAGTGCGGCGTTGAGTTCCACAAATAAACAACTAGTGTTTGAATTGTGATGGAAAGTAGAGAATGAAGTGTCATTGCACTGAGGTCTTTCTGCCTACAATATAAGCTATAAAGCGTCGATCATAGACAAAAATCAGTAAAATAACGTAAGAAGTTTTTCAATCAAGATTAAAAATCAACACCTTGTATTTTATGTGCAACATACTCATTTATCTATTAAATAATATATCTTCAAAATATAAGACGAACATTTTCATCATCTTGCCTAATCGAGTCACATATTTTTAACTCTAGTGAACCTAAATACGTCTATCAGGGTGTGGCGGCAACATTCTTAAACTTTTTGCTTCTTATATTGCCGCTGATAGAAACGCTGAATAACAGTTAATAGAAAGGGTAGATAAGTTGTTATAAATATATTTTATACGTACCGTTGATAATATCAATAACATATTATGTTGAAGATGGAGGCCGGTCGTGGCGCAGCGGCACGAGGTGTGACTGCAAAACCGACTGGTTGTGGGTTCGATCCCCACTCGAAGAGATGAAATATTTACTTAAATTTATATTTCCATTTCTTCGCTCTGGTGTCGAGGTTAAGCGCGGCGTTGAGTTCTGCCCCTCAACACGCAATGCCTCCAGAATTCGGCAGAAAGTGGGGAACGGAGTGTCTTAACACTAGGTTCCCTCTGCCTACCCTGCTGTGTGCGGGATACAGCGTGAAGCTGATTTAATTTAGTTTTGATTTAATTATGTTGAATATCGTTATTGTATTAAAACATTTAAAGATTTTTTGGTAATATAAATCTTACATAAAGCTCTTATACTCTTCTTGTATGAAAAAAATACTTTTACAATCCATTTGTATGTAGAAAATAATTAGTAAAATGATGCCTAGTGGTGCCCTTGGGTTTGGCTTTGATATAAATATAATATATATAATAAGTTAGTAGATTAGAGTTCGTTCAGGATCCTGCATCGTTAAATTAGGCGAAGTTAAACAACATGTGATTGTAAATCTTTTGCAATTTCTATTTCCATTCGGAAAAATGAATTATTTTCATGTTCTCGCACTGATAAGGTAAGCCACGGCGTTGAGTTTCGCCATTCAAGATGTCATTTCTTAGTTCTGGACAGAACTAAGAGAACAGAATGGTTTTGCTTACACAGCTACATCCAGGATAACAATGTAAAGATGGAATATAGATATTTTTAATATAATATTATAATTAAACAGTGCATTTAAAATATATTTGAAATTTGAGTTGAAAGTAATTATAAAAGTAATTAAAATTCACAAAAATTACGTATAACGATGAAATTATGTAGTTAAGTAAATTGGGCACTTTAATAAATTAATCATATTAATTATTTTATAATTAGTAATAACGTCTAAATCTAGTTCTCGGTAGAATAATCAAAGTAAATAACTATGTTTAAATTTTAGACGGAGGTTTGTAATAATTGTAGGAATTGTTTCTTTTAGGTCAAGTCATGTGATTTTACATGATAATTGTGGTTTCAAATTATACCCTCGAGAATGTTTATATACATGTAATGTTTAATACGAGATTGATAAATATAAAATTATCCTCTCTAAATGACCATCTCAGATCAAATATTTTTTATAACATATAGGGATATGTAAAAAAATAGTAGGGACACTTTTAAAATTCCATTTTAAAATAATTTCGTAAGAGCTCGTACATTGGATGTGAGTGGAATGATAATAACGGAGTGTCTTAATATTAGATTCCTAAGTTCCATTTGCTTATCCTGCTATGTTTGGGGTACAGCGTGAAGCTAAAAAACATATTTTTTCATTATTTGAGTCGAGTTATAAAAAATAAAATCCTTAAAATAGACGAAAACTAAGAAAAGACAGCATATTCCACAAGGGGTGTAAAAATAAAAAAATAAACAAGACACTTAAACTATAATAATAAAAAAGTACTTGTAAGTGCGAGAAAATTAGGAAATATTTAATACACCCGACAAAGAGTTGAAAGCTCGGTAACTACTTGTGAAATTATTTTACTACAGCAATTACTCTTTTGTATGCTTATCTAACTGACGTTTTATGTGTATATGATTCTACACTCTCTCATTCATTGCTAAGTAAATTAATATCATAAACGTGCGTTATTATATTTTTTCACACATAAATATATGATAATATTTACCAAATTATTAAGAAAAAACGAAGCATAAGGATGCGATTGTAAATGTGACAGTTGTGGCTTCGATTCCCACTCCAGAGACTGCCATTTTAAATATTTTCATTTGTTCGCCCTGATGCAGAGGCAAAGCGCGGTGTTGAATTCCTTTACTTAATACACTTTGCCTCTAGTACGGTACGGTAGAACGGAGTGTCTTAACACTAGGTTAATAGGTTCATACTGCCTACCTTCCTCCTCCACCACTCAACATTCAATGTCTCGACAATGGGCTGTGCGTGGGGAACAGAGTAACTTAACTCTTAACCCTTGATTCCCTCTGCTGCTACATGCAGGATACAGCGTAAAGTTAAAAAAATATATCAAAACAAATAAATCACATCTTGCTATAAGAAAAAAACCACATTTTCCTTTTTATAACAAAAAAATTGCAACACATAATTTACGATAAAAGATGCGTTTGTGGTATTTCTAAAATCTAGTTGATCTAGGTCTAAATATTTCGTGTAGCACTTCTTGAATGTAAAAGGTATGTGTTAGGTTTTAACGAGTCTGTAATTTGGATAGAACATATACGTATTTCACTATCAAGTCTATGTATGTTAAAGCTATTTATTTTAAATTTTAAAGCCTTTTTTCTTTAAAGGTTATTTTATTAATTTACCCACTTCAATCATTCTACAAACACCTCAAAACCCAGTAGGTGTTAAAATATGTTTAAGAGAATATAAATGTTAAATGTACAGGCAGAGTGATGCACCATACAAAAGATTTCAACGCGTGCTCAAGGTCGTCGTAGCTATCATAATCACGTCTGTCACGATTTTATTGTACTTAAACGGAACAGAATGGAATATAACAGCTTATTGTACAGTTTTTCAATATAGATTTTGCGTAATTATGGAGTAATGGAATAATATCGTATCCTATTAATAACAATCCAAGCGTTATTGATATTGATTTCGCAATTTTGAAAAGGTATTTTAGAAAATAAAATAAATAAATAATAGTAACTTCGCAGTAATATTCTATTATTGAGCACAAGTTATTTCAGTCTAAGCCAAAATCTATTTATTTTCATTAAAGACGTTGTTGTCTTCGCAAAATGTGAAAGCTGACGTGTCAATCGTCATTTCTTTTTTTTAATTTCTATAATTAAAACTGAAATATATATTGGCGGTGGGTGCGCCAAAACTAACAAATAAGAAAAAAAGACAAATTTACGGAAATTAAAAACCACATTACATCGGCGTGTTACGTAAAATTTTATGCTTAATTACAAGTCGCACATAACGTAAGGTCGGCCGTAGAAAGTGAATCGGCTTGTGTGAATCAAAAAAAACCTCCATCTTGCCAGTCTGTGGCGCGAAGCCCGTTCGAATTGACGTCTTCACTCCATCACGTCAAAGTGACATTACAATTTTTAAAATATATTTTTTAAATTAATCACTTCGATCAGGTGGCTTGTGATTTTTTTCTATTTAGTGCGTTTGGATAGTTGAAATGTTGTGAATGTGTTTCGATTGTGGTTTTTAAAGTACTTTCGGGATTTTTTTTAATGTTTTGAAGTTTTCAAAATGGGGAGCTTTGACGGGAGAAAGTCAACTAATATAAAAATGGTAAGAATTTTCAGCTACCCTAACAATTCAAATAAAACATATTGTACGTAATAAATCAGCGACAAGTCATTCTGAACCAGAACAACAAGTACTATTAATACAAACAACATTGATACTTGAAACTTTCATTTTCTATAGATAAATTATTAATATAATTATATATTTATTTATTATATATTTACAAATGAAAAATTTTACTTTTTTTGTTAATCACAAATCACCTTATTATGCAACCACAGAAACCTAATAAAAATTACCATTGAAATGATATTACAACGTATTATATTGCAACCAATATACCACTTTTACCTAGCGCTTAGGATCCGAAAAGAATTCAAAGCAAACACGCATCTAATCAAAATTTAATCGTTCGTAGTTTCTCTCTGTAAGTTTTAGATTTCCCTTGGAACCAATTAAAGTTATAACTAGCTTTAAATGCTGCATTTAAATTATCCTTTTCCAATCTATAATTGACACGAATAGGTACAGTACTAAACTACGTCATATTTAATTTATTTAGAAACATACAAATTTAAACATAGCACGATTTGAACCCGCGCCTCTGTTCGGCGCAGTTTCAAATCCTATTGGAGTAACACTTTAAAAATGTTAAAATTGTATCAATTATTTATTCATATTGTTCACGGTTTTAAGCCTTTTTATTAAGTATTGGGACATTGAGTTATGTACAGTACACGTAGTCTGTATGAAATATCTGTATTACAACATCGATGTCTGAGTATTGGTTGTGTGTTGCAAAATGAAGTATAGTCACAGCCTGTCTGACATGTTTATTCGAAAAAAAAGCTGATATTTTTTTGCCAGTGGGCTTAATTAAAATTAAAGCTCTACGTTATATAGGGCGGGCAGAAGTAAGTTAGTATCAAGATACTCCGTCCCTTCAACACCGCGCCCAATTTTCGAAACATTGTGTGTTAAGAGGCGGAACTCAACGCCGTACTTTGCTACCAAAGCGAGGAAATGAAAATAATTCTTTACTCCAAGTAGGAATCGAATATAATTTCACAAACGAATGCTATTAGTATGTAGTAGATTGTGAAATCGATTGACATTTAACATTCGATTTAAAATAAATATAAATATGATTAAAATAGAGGCCAGTCGAGGCGCAGTATACCCTACTATGTATGAATTTAACTTGTGCCATCGAAATATATCTATATCTAAACAGAACTAGAATGCTTGGAAAGTATCCAAGAAACACAGGTTTAGCTTCAATAAAATCTTTGATGTCTATTTAAATCTTAAAAGATCTAACAACAAGAATGAATAAATAAACTTTTATCTGTATTATAGAAGCGTGCGTCATACAAGAATGTATCTATCTTTCAATGTTAAGACATTAAATTTATTTAATGTTTCAATGACATTATTGATATACTCGTAGTATTATCACATATTATCACTAAAAGAAAAAACTTGACACGATTTCGCAATAAATGAAGGCAGTCGTGTAAGACGTGTTGATGGCGGCGACGGACGGGAAACACAATATGTTGACGAGACTTAGGTACTCCGTGCCATAATACTATGCAGTTGCTTATTTACTTAAATATGGGTAATGTTAAATAGCACTAGCAACACTGTATAGATATTTCCGGTTGTTTTATTTTTAATTTTAATAAGTTAAAATTATTTTACTATCATTTTATTTATATAAATTAAAAAAAATTAAATTAGCTTCACGCTGTATCCCGCACACAGCAGGGTAGGCAGAGGGAACCTAGTGTTAAGACACTCCGTTCCCCACTTTCTGCCGAATTCTGGAGGCATTGCGTGTTGAGTTGCAGAACTCAACGCCGCGCTTAACCTCGACACCAGAGCGAAGAGATGGAAATATAAATTTAAGTAAATATTTCATCTCCTCGAGTGGGGATCGAATCCACAACCAGTCGGTTTTGCAGTCACACCTCGTGCCGCTGCGCCACGACCGGCCTCATAATTATTTATTTACAATTAAAAATTGTTAAAGAGTAAATATATTAACATATGTTGTATAAAAATGTAAAAGAAGTTCAATTGAGCGTTAGTTAAAAGATATGTAAAGTGTATTGTTGAATGAATACGTGATATATTATAAAGTTAAATATAAAGTTTGGACCGTGACGTTACTCGTTTTATTATTCGCATACAGAAACTTCACTTTTATCATATGTGTTAAAGCGCGTTAGTTGTGAAATCAACTATTTCAACATATATTTTACAATTATTCATATTAAAAAACATTATTTTTTAATATGAATAATTGTAAAATAGATATTTTCCTGATGTTGATGCACTTAAATTTTATAACATATAATACATTCATTTTGCTTTGCAAGTTTCTGATGTATTTTATATAAAGTATTTTTTATTGGTTTTAATAAGTTATTTATGACTCGATTAAATTATTGAATGAATCCAAATTTATACATTTCCGCGTTCGCCATTAAAAAATGACATTTTGACCGTTTGTATATTAATAAGTTAATAAGGATTGTTATAATAATTAATTAATGCGAAGGTTGAAAATTGTGAAAAGACGATTGTGTGTTAAAGGTTATTACGAAATTAATGATTTTGTAAATGATAACACGCCTTGGGAATGAAATGCTCGCTCCAGTCTGTTTCAAAGGTATCATTGTCACAGATAATTAAATATATATTTGTATAAAATTGATTTTAGAAAAATAAGTCCCGCTGAGTTTTTTGCGCCGGTTCTTCTCAGATCTGAGGCATTAACTTTATTGAACTGGTGGTAAATTATTTTTAAAGTTTTTTGTCGTATTTTATAGAAAAATATTATCTAAAATTGTTATAAGTACTGGGGAACGGATCAGTCTTATCAAGGTTCCCTCTGCCTATCCTGCTGTTATAAGGTTGATTTTGTTTTTAATTATATACGTATATTATTAAAAGTAATCGACAAAAACTAATTATTGGTAGTAATATAAATCGGTTGTAAATATCTGCCGCCTCACTGTGATGACTCAAGACATTTTTTCTGTCAAAACTCCTAAGGCCACTAAACTGTTGATACAAAAAACTGAATTAATTCTCGCCATTCAATAGCTATTTCGCAATATAATTTGAAAAAAGATACATCTTTTTATTAGTTCAAAATTTATTTAATTTTTGTTAATAAAAGAAGAAAAATTAACAAAGTCTGAACAGAAAAAAAAGGTTAAAGAAAAAGTATCGAAGCTTAACTTATTAAAGAATTTAGCAGAGTTGCAATAAATACTTTTAAAAACGCCATTTTATAGCAAAAAATTAAATAATTATTTCTTTGTGATTTCTCTTAAATGCCAATTAAAAGTAACTCTTTAGTAATTTTGCGAAATCCGGAAATAAATTGTTTTGGCAAAACGCACACCCATCATACCAAGGTAAGGGCAAGTATTGCTTTCTATAAATCTACACCTCTTTTTAAATTATCAAAAAATATTTCTTTTATATAAGGAAACACCTGTGTAATGAGGCCAGACGTGGCGCAGGGACTCGAGGAAATGAAATATTTAATATTTTCATTTGTTCGTAACGAGTAATGAAACCACGCGCACAATTGAGTTCCGCCATTCAACATGCAATATCTCCAGAACTGTCTTAATGGGAACGCAGTGTCTTAACACTAGGTTCCCAGGTTCTCTCTGCCTATCCCGCTATGTGCTGGATGTAGAGTGAACTAAAAAAATATATATATGAGGAAAGATCTTAGTACGAAAAATATTGTTAAAAAATTGCAAAGTAACTTAACGTTTATATTATAGAAGACTGTAAATACGTATATTGTAGGTACGTCGGGGAATGTGAGTAGGAGCAACGACATCAAGGACAACGCCTAGTGTCTTTAGGCGGCTGATTAAATGCGAAATAACATGATAATAAGAAACATAAAAATCGAAAAATGTTGTATTTCTGGTGTACGATGGTTTTTTTAATTCTTGTAGAGGCGTAGAGAAAGGTTTTTCCTTGGCTCTATATTTTAAAAACATTATTAAGATAGATATTTTTAATTGTAAATGTGTAAAAATCGCGAAAATAAAAGAGGCTATTATTTTATTTGGGTTGTGAAAACATTTTTCACTTCGTCTGAATAGATCTTAATTATTTTTTACTTTTTTAATCTGAAAGGAGAGTTCAAATCAAGTTGTCAGCTGGTCTTTGTTATTATTTACTTATCTTCACGGGATTTGACAAGGAAAATATCTTTTTTCTAATCAGCTTCGGGAAATGGGAACTAACGCTGCTTTTACGCTTCGAAAAATAGATTTAAATCATTACAGAAACAATTATTTATTCTAAAAACTTCAATAAACGGAAGTTACTTTTCTTACTAGCTTACATTTAAATACTTGCTTATTGTAAAACCTTCGTACTGTCAGTTGGGAAGTTGTTTATAAAAAATCTACTTGTTAATAAAAAACCGGACAACCGCGTCACTCAGGCTCACCCCCGGAGGATTCCGTACAAAAATTGGAGGTTTCCTGAAATCGATGGAGTCTTTCCTGAAATTCAAGCTTAGCTTAGCCAGAGCCTTTTCATCTGATACCTCCCTTGAACTAACGGCCTTAATAGAAATTTTTAATCATAAATGCGATATAAACCATATCTTTTGTTTAAGTAAATGTAGAAACACGGAAAATCATGGGACCGTACGTCAGAGTATACGGTTGAATTTTAACTCGATATCTTTAAGCGTTCCTGAGTTAAGTGCTCTTGACAGATAGACACAGACAAACGGACGGACAACAATGTGATCTTATAAAAGTTATTTTTTTCCTTAAGAGGTACGGAACTCAAAAAAACATATAAATGAAAAAATGTAAATGATAGTATAATTACCAGCTTCTGTATACATTGGCAGTTGAATTGTGTGACGTTATTAATATATATAAAAATATAAGTACAATGCTTTTTTTCTCATGCTATATCCCGGATATAGCAGAGGGAACCTAATGTTAAGGCACTCAGTTCCTCACACAGTTTTGGAGACAGTGGGAGTGGAACTCAGGAGCAGGGTGAAAAAATTAAAATAATTAACTCTTCTGAGGAAGACTTCAATCCACATCGTCGCGTTTTCAATCAAACACTGCTGTTTTGCCATAACGGCGGATCCATTAAATCACAACTTATATAACATTTTTACATTCAAAAAACATTAAAAAACTATTATCTTATCACATATTACAAATTATACAGGTATTTCTAGTACGAAAATTAAACAAAATTGCAAAAGAAAGCGAAATTAAACGTTTAAGTACGTGCTTTCTCTAATTAAAACACTAGTTTGGTACAACTTAATTTCTCAGCTCGCGGCGTTAGCGACGAAAGCTAACAATGGCAGCTGTCAGTGAGAGTTACATACATACATACATACATTTATATAAATTTATGATTAAATATGCTACTTATTTCATATTATGGTGATTAATTTAGTATATAATTGAACTAATTATGTTTTTTTATTATGTGAAATATATTTTTTTGGGTATAAATGCGTTACTAAGGTAATTGTGGCGCAGTGGTAGTGTCTGGTTGTAAACCCGACTGTTCGTGGGTTCCATTCTCATTCACGAGAATGAATAACAAGACAAAGCGCGTCTTCGCGTCGTCGAGCATCGTACCTCGCAAGTTCAAAAAATATTTAAAAATATAAAATTATTATCACTTTAGTACTCTTAACATTCCTAATATTATTATTTAAATATAAAAAAATAATATATCTACATCTCATAAAAATGTAATATAAATATTATTCAGCTATTTTATAGCACATTTTAATACTTATTTCATACACTACACGATGTTATAGCAATATTTCGATGGTTCGTATGCGTTCGTAGAAAGGCCCAAGGGTGGGGTCACCTTCAATGTCGACGAGCTCAATCGTGGGACTCTGAGCACAGTTTGTATAATTTAACTATTAATAACCATATAACGTCTTTACATTCAGGATATACAGGCATATTATTTACTTCAATGAAAAGGATAGTGGATTCAAATAAATTGTGATTATATTTATGTATATTTGTAACAAGCTTTTGCCTGCGGATTCCTAAAGTAATGTAAAATAGCCTATAGTCTCGACACAAAAATATTTTTTCGACTAGCCTGAGATAAGCGCGCCTAACTTAAAACAAGTTCAATTTTATAATATTAACTAGTAAGCTTAAGATATGTAGATATTGAAACAAAAATGATTTACTTTTGGAGTACTATTGATTTCTGTATCTTTTATTTAATTTTTGACATATTTCAAAATAGCAACAAGAGTGAGTTGGGCTCGCCAATACGGTCCTGTACAAAAATTGGACGTCTCTGGAGGAACTTTTTCTAAAATTCCAGCTTAACTTAGCCAGAGCTCTTTTATCTGATCCCTCACTTGAACTAGCGGCTTTAATATCAAATTTTGCCTCCCATTTAAGACTATTATTTTTTAGGATGTAACCACAAATCTATCGTTCTCAGATTTTTTCCTGAACTATTACTACCTGAAGATGCTAGCTATCAAGTTTCATAATTCTAGGTCACTCTAGAAGTACCCTATTAATTTTGGTTCCCTTTGTATTATCGAAATATACGTTTTTGCGTTATAAATGGCCAATTTTTTTAAAAATAAGTGTATAAATACGATTTTTTCAAAATCAAGTAAATCATCATCAAGCTGAGTATATGGTTTGAATTTCAACTCGATATCTCTAAGCGGTCCTGAGATAAAAGCTCTTGTCAGATTGATAGAGAGACGGACGGATAACAAAGTGATCTTATAAGGATTCCTTTATTCTTTTAAAGGTACGAAACCCTAAAAATCATGAACATGATAATAGAATGCTGAAATTAATCATTGTACTACGTCTAGACCCAAGAAATATTCATAGAGGAATTTCCCTGAGTGGAAATCTAACCCATACCCAAGTACAAGGAAGTTTTTTTTTCAATTGTGCCAAAATAAAAATATTCTTTATTCAACTAAGGCTCAACTTAAAATTAAAATGTCGTCAGCCCTACAAAATGTTTTAAAAAAAATCTTGCGACGATCACATTGATTATACTTTGCATAATTCTATTCAAAAAATATATTTCTTTCATTTAAAGTATATTACAATATTAGTTTTAACGAGTGTCATTAACTCAGGCACTATTGTCTGTTTGTTGCAATCCTCCCGTGATTGTACATTTCGAGATTTATTACCTAACTTGGTTAGAAAAAACTAAATCTGCATGCAATATCTAATTATAGCTATGTCAAATGTGTTTGATTCTGTAATAATATGATGTGCAAAAGTTCACGTTAAGATTACATTTAAGTTTAAGGTAAGATTAAATTTAAATTAAGATTAAGATATTTTGTAGAGTTTAAATAAAATTGGGCTGACGTAAGATAAAAGGTGAGGTAAACGCGACGGTTGTAGGTTCGATCCCCACTCGATATAACGTTTAGTTGTCTATATTTAATTTATCCGTCAC
This sequence comes from Heliconius erato x Heliconius himera, assembly GCA_013421005.1. NCBI lineage: Eukaryota > Metazoa > Arthropoda > Insecta > Lepidoptera > Nymphalidae > Heliconius > Heliconius erato x Heliconius himera. The sequence continues at coordinate 7,112 of JAATLQ010017003.1, read as the reverse complement.
TTATAAGGATATGTCTCGACAATTGCATGGAAAATGGGCATAATGTATACATTAAAATTCTCTATTATTTCACTATCTGCCTCTCTTGCCATGCGGAAAAGCTTGCGAAGATGTGATAATTTTTTGAAATATTAAATTTGTGGAAGAAATAAAAATTGTAATCCATACATTATTGGTATCAAATTGTTTTCTATTTATAAATTCTCGAGTGTGTTTGGATAAGTGATGTTAAGTTTCAATATATAGCCTGCAAGTGCCTTAAACTATATATGAATTAACTATTACGTTTATGTAGACTGCATTCCAGACAGGTGAATACTTCCCAACTGGCATTACTGACCTTTTCATGATCGTAAACTTACTATACAAAAAGTTTTTTTTTCTTACGTATTTTTAATTTATAAATAGTTTATTTATATATTTCTTCCGTGGCTTGTGACCAGCAAAAAAAGTAAATGCATTTAAAAAAATAATATTTACTTTATATAAGTGTTTATTTCTTGTAATAGATAATTAAGAACTTCCTGTAATATAAATCAATTAAGTTTTAAGGAAATATAAATAATATCGACTGTCAATAATCGTTATTATGCATGCGTTGATATTATGAATATTATATGGATATTATGAATTAGACATCAAGGAACTAGTTTAAGCTATTAAAATTTTAGTGAATTAAGAAGATGGCGTATATATTTATAAATGGTTTTTATTATTTTTTGTTTTTCATTTTAGAGTTTTTCATTCTAGAGTTGGGTGGAGAGAATTTACGTTATTTTCTGTCCTTAGTGTGGAAACACGCTAAAATATTATATTCAAGATACATATGCCTACTCAAGCATTGTTCCTTGTAACATATTCCCTAAATAATCAAACACAAATATCTGCATGCTTTTTCACACAAAGCAGGGTAAACAGAAAAAAAAGACATTTCCCATTTCCGTCGAATTTTCGGAACCATGCGATTTAAGTAGAAGAGCTCAACGCCGTGTTTCTCTTACCAGATCAAAGAAATATTTTTATAAAATAATCGTTTCTCTGAGTGGGGATCGAACCCACAACCATCGCGATTGTAGCCAAACACTTTGCCATTGCACCATGACGGCCTGCAATATCTAACAGCTTATTAATTAATATTGATACCATCGTTATAAAGATTACCCCTTATACGTTCCACGAATTGTTGTTTTCTATAATAATGATAATGATGGAATTTTAAATAACTAATATAAATTTTATATATATGTTTTCTATTGTTTTTGTAAAGTAAACATAAGTTTGGAGGTTTCATTCAATGCAACGATCTAAAGATATAGAAAAGCTATTATTAAGCTGTATGTGTGTACTTCCCATAATTATCCTCGAATATCTCTTAAACAATACGCAATTAGTGAACAAACAAACGATACGTTTACTATAGTTTACTTTGAAATGTTGGGAGTAAGGACAAGTGGTTTTATCTATCTATAGGCATAAATTGAGATTGTCGTGGTGCAGTGGACAGATGCTGATTGTAAGCGCGATGGCTATGGGCTCGACTCCCATTTGGGGAAATGATTATATTTAAATTGCCAATTAATAAATAATATCTCGAAATCGCACAGGAAGTTAAGAACGGAGTATTTTAATTCTTGGTTCACTCTATCCACCCTTGTAAGAGAAAAGCCATGAAGCTATAAAAGCTATAATTTGTATACAGGGTAGCAAGTTCAGTTCCTGATTTGTATTTGCTTTAAGATTGTATTTTTTTTAAATATAGAAAAAAATATATTGACAAATAGTCTAATAGAATAATGAGTGGATTAATAAAAAATATATTATAAAAACTGTATATATATAAAAGAGAAGTCATAAATTCTATAACCAATATTTGCATTAAACAAACATCAATAATACCTTTATCAAATACTGTAAATAATTGCGCGAGCGCTGCTTGTTTAGAAAGTGGGAGATATGTGACCTAACCGTTTGTTTTGGTAGTATGAAATCCATACTATATGGGTAGACATAAAACTTTTGTACACGCTTATGCTTATGCTGCGCCACGAGGTCAGTCGTCGGAACGGAGTGTCTTATCACTAGGTTCCCAGGCTTCCAATGCCTACCCCGTTTTATACTGGATACAGCGTGGAACTATCACAAAATATATAAATATTAATATTCTTATATATTAATATTCTTTCTTTTTGAAGCACAACAGGGTAAGTAGAGGGAACCTCGTGTGAAACAATCCATTGCCTTCTTTTCGCAGGTGAAACATTGTGTGTTTGGTGGCAGAACTCATCACCGCGCTTTGACATGTTGCCAGGACGAGGAAATAAAAATAATTCATACCCTCGAATACCAATGGAACCATCAATCGTCGCGATTACAGTCAGTCGCTTTACTACACCACGACGTCCTAGAATATAAATATCTTATATTTTCACAATAAATAATCCTTAAAAATATAATATTACATGAAGGAAGAACAAACCTTCATATAAAACTGTGATTAGGTCATGCTCGGTGTGTATGTTCGTATCGTATTACAAGACCACAGTGACCTATCGACCGCATTGTCGCGAGTACTTGCTATGAGGAAGTTCTTTATTCTCACACCGACCACCTTATTTATAATTATTAATTAGTTCAATTGTCATATGTATGTTACATTCGCAGTGAAAATTAAGGGATAATAACTTCTTTTCCTTTCTGTGTTAAAGCGAAGCGCGGCGTTGAATTCCGCCACATCATAGGTGTCTTCTTTATGACTATGCATAGAATTACAGCACTATTTTCTCCATCTGGTATTTGCTATATTCTGGGATATGTGTAAATCTCTAATTATTTGCGACTAAACTATTTAAGATTAAAATTTATTTTTAGCTTATAATTTTTTTTATTTTTAACTTTTTTCTTTCCTTCCTGTAGTAATGAGCATTGCGTTTAGTTCCGCTGCTCCAAACGCAATGCCTCCAGAATTCGAAAAGTGGGGTACAGAAGAGTCTTAATGGCATCAGAGTGTCTTAATATAATCTGTTCTCAGGTCAACCGTGCTATGTGTGAAATACATCATGTAGTTAAAAAAACCAAGCCAATACTTGAAATTTACTTAAGCTTATTAATAGGTTAAAATACCACACCACACCTTGATTTCATATTTTACTAATGACCGATAAATATTTCGTTTTTATCTAATAAAAGATCAAATTTATAAAATTGATGTTCTTCAGTTATATAATAGGTTCGCTTTCGATGAAAGTACGTCTGTCGATCATCGCGTCGTAAGAGCGTAGAGCACAAGATTATAGACGTTATTTATATTTTTTTTATTGGCACCATAAATATGTTAAAAATATATTTATAACTTTCTATGGAAAAGAACGGAGACTCCGTCTCTCTTGGCACTGTGTTATTTTCCTTGCTACTCGAGGAAATGAAATATTTAATACTTTTATGTCTACACTCAATATCTGAAAAATTCGGTGGAAAGTATGGTACAGAGTGTCTTAATACTAGGTTCCTTCTGGTTTTTCTCTTATATGTGGGATATAACGTGAAGTAAACTATGTTTATACGGTTTATACGGCATATTTGACGTCCGCGCGTTGACATGACCGGATCCAGCGGTTAAGGACCGTTAGCTCTCTTAGATTTGTCCCCAGTCGTGTTTTCGCGTCGCAGCTAATTTGCGTAAAGAAAATATGGAACTTTCCAGCCCTATCGACAGTTGCAACCCAAGTTTCGAGTCTCGCGGGGTACGCCCTTGCTTCCGGCGACATCTTTTCAAGCAGTCACTTAGTACTTACACTTTGTTAGGGATAGACGACCCTCTTCCCTTCCCAACCGGTGTCGTTGTAAAAGCCGAAATAACATTATTAACCTCAAGTCCAAAAAAAATATGATAAGCACATTTACCTATTCTTGACATTTAATTCGATTGACAGATGTTTTTTTAATTATATATGTTTATATATTATTTTATTTGATTCACATATATGTATTCTTTGACCTTTCCTAAATTATTATTTAATTTCCAAATTCATTAATAAAGCTGTCATTATTTAGAGCCACATAGCGGTATTTAAATATTTATTATATAATTATAAAAAATATTATATGCCAATCTAAGATAAAACAAGAAACGTTCGTAATTTAAATAAATTATTATAAATATTGCGGCCAAAGGCCAAGTGATAAAGTGGGGCAACTTTTGACTGTAAGCGTCTTGCTCTATCATTAAAGATATTTAATTTATTTAGACAAAAGGAGGCGTAGGGCGGCCACGCCATTCGCAATCTCTCGAAGCTGAGTGGAACCTAGACAATGTGTACTGAATATTAATGAATAAGTATATGATATGTTTACGTCAAAAAAGAATCTAGAAAAGCGTGAAGAAGCGTTAGTTGCGAATAGTAGGGCAGATAAAAGGAATCTGATGATACTCCATTGCCTACTTTAATCTAAATAAATTAAAAACAACCTCCAAGTCGATCTTTAATGATAGTTTAAGACCCGAAAAGACGTAGCCGAGTAATTATATCCGCGATTGGGGATCGAATCCACACTCAATTTATTAGGACGCTGACTGCTCCACGACGACCTTAATCTTCAAATTTTAAACGTACTGTTTCACTTAATTTTCTTAGTTTACGCTAAAAGATACGATAGCTTAAAATGCTAAAATATAGCCTTATAAGTTGCGAAGTCCAATAATGAGCAAATTCTAGCAAGTTTGAAAGCTGTGTCATAACGCTGTGTCACTCGCCAGGTCAGGGTTGGCCGGTGCGCTTTCCAGGTCGTAGGGCTGCGTGCTCATAATATATTACTTGTGTTTTGATTTGCGGTTTTGTTCGCGTTTTCATGTGGATTTTAATGTAGTAGATACAATCCTATTTCAATCAAAAGAAAATTCTTAATATATTTTTTTTGAAGTTTTCATTAAAAAATATAAAAAAGATATTATTTAGCAGTCGACGTCGCGGGCTAAAATTTGCGTAATATTTATTGGTTTCGAAGTATTTGCTGTTATAAAAATAGCTAACGTTTCAAACTAAAATATTTTTTAATCTACACGATAAATTTAAATGTTTCCTGTAATGAAATATATAAATATCGTTCATGGCGAAATGGGACAGCAACTGAATGTGAAAATAGAAGTTATGTTTTCCCTCGCCCAGACCAAGCACGGCATTAAATTTTGCTTTAGAATGTCTTGAAATTGGACGAAAAGTGAAGATTGCTATGTCTCACTACTCGTTTTACTTTGTCTATAGGGCTGGCTTGGTTATAGGTGAAAAATATCGTAAAACTGAAATAATAATATTTACTTATTTAAAAAAATACTTATTTAGAAAACATATAAAAAAATCAACGTAGCGGGACTCGAACCCGCCCCTCCTGGAAATCCACCAGGCGATCTGACCACTAAGCTATACATTCGTTTCCTAAGTGTGGAATAACACTTTAAAAAATGTTAAAAATATCAAATAATAATATTTTCTCACATCTCACAACTCATCTCAGCGTAAAAATAAAAAAAATATAGAGTTACATTATTGAAAGTTTATGTAATATATAATACATTTTAACGAAAGCAACGATGCTATAGAATTCGATATAATAGAAATCGATTGCAAAAATTGGTGTAGAAAAGTGAAAGAAAGTATAAAGTACGCAACACACGTTGCACTTTCGTACTGCGTTGATGTCACATGATAAATATATTATAATGTTTATCAGTATTCTGCTTGGATTTCTTGAGTTAAATGCTTTACTATTTGCATTTTAATTTTAAAATTAAAAAATAAAAAATTATATTAGCTTCACGCTGTATCCCGCACACAGCAGGGTAGGCAGAGGGAACCTAGTGTTAAGACACTCCGTTCCCCACTTTCTGCCGAATTCTGGAGGCATTGCGTGTTGAGTGGCAGAACTCAACGCCGCGCTTAACCTCGACACCAGAGCGAAGAAATGGAAATATAAATTTAAGTAAATATTTCATCTCCTCGAGTGGGGATCGAACCCACAACCAGTCGGTTTTGCAGTCACACCTC
>JAATLQ010016998.1:53741-67254 GCA_013421005.1 Heliconius erato x Heliconius himera | reverse complement strand
AGAGCCAAGACTTCACGTAGATAATTATAAATAGGTCTTAACCACATTTATAATTAAAATAACAATTAATTAATCAAATAATTAATTGTCCAAATAGTCGAGGTTAGCCAGTGGTAGAGCACGAGTAGTGCTCCGACCCACACCAGAGCCAAGACGAACTTTTATATCATCGTTCACAAATAAGTTGCAGGGTAGAATAATAAAAATTGATGACGCAATCGCGTCATAGTGGCGTGACTTCTGTACTCAAAGTATAAATTGCGCAGGAAGTCTTAAGTTTTCAATTATTGTTTGTGTGATGACAGAAAAAAGTCGACAAAGATTTCAATATTTAATTATTCTCCAATATAAGTTGAGACTTTCTCAAACAGCCACGTAGTTCTCGCAATTTGTTTATGAACACATAAAGTGCTCAGGGCCGGCACTATTACGTGGCGCATGTTCTTACCTACTACCTACCTGATAGGACATTTTTCGTGCGAGTGGAGAGTGTAGCAGCCATTTGATCGCTGCCGGAATTCCCCAGGGCAGCATTTTATTAACTGCCCTCTACGAATTATATACCGATGACATCCCAACGCACGGCCTTAAGTTGGTCCTCCTGACTGAGTGTCTCAACTGGCTGAGCTTACCGCTCAGGTGACATTTGATTATCCTTCCATTCCCACCAAAAAACTCTCTCTGTATCTGGGTCTAGGGCAGGTACACAGTCCTAGGGCCAAGGGGCCCCCTAACGATGCACCCATATTGATGGTTGCCGCTCGAGACCACGGCCAGATGGCCTTGATGCCGTTCCCCAGCGCCAGAAGAAAGGAGCTGGACTAGAGAATGTTTCAATGCTAGCTCTTTAATAAAGTAGGTTTAGAAACAATTGCATATATTTTGGAGCTCTTTAAATAATCATCAATCATCAATATTTCGTTCACCAATCTTTCGTTTAAATATTTTTACATAAAAGAATAAAAGGTAGACTACCTATTACGTTGTTTATGATTTTTTCCATTTAAGTATTCTGTTGTTTGTGTCGTTTGTTTAAGGAACGCAATTCAGCATATTAGATAAATAGTTCAGTTGTTTAAGCGGGCGAAGCCGCGAGTGGGTCGCTAGTATAAAATAAATCGAGTAGAAAAATATATATTTTTTAACATTGACTAAACTGACGATACCTATGATTCTTAGTAACGTTCTAATAATTTTACTAAGGAGCATAGGGAATGGTCAGCTACATAAAACTAACAAATATTGAAAAGTAAAACAAACAGTGTTAAATATATTTAAAATTCTGAAAACATTGTATTGGAACTAGTAACATTATTGCAACGGACATTTATTGTATAATGGAAGATGGAGCTCTTTCCCGGAGGAAGGAAACAGATGGTCTCACGAGAGATGATAGATATGATATGTTGATATAGTTGATTTTTATCGAAGGAACTTTTCTTTCTATCCAATGTAATCATAAATGTCTGTAATTTCTTATAATAAAGGTATTAACCGTTTAAATTAAAGTATATGGTATATTTATAGTTAAAACCAAATTTAGTGGTTTATTTTAGCAGTTAGATATTTATGTACGCGTTCAACTGTGGCTGTGGGTTCGATTTCTATTTTTTTAGCTTCACGCTGTATCACAAGCAGGACACATAGAGATAACCGGTTACCTAATGTTAAGACATTCAGTTCTCCATTAAAGAAAATTCACCTGTATAAATTCTCGAGGTATTGTGTGTTGGAAAAACTCAAAGGAGTGCTTTGCCTCTCTACCAGAGCGAGAAAAATGAAAATATTAAATATACCCCTGAGCAGGAATCGAACTCACAGCTCTTTGGAATTCGAATTTATAACTATCAGGTCTGTAGAACTCTATTAATTACGTCGACATCTCATGCTTTTTTACTTTTACGATGTATATCATATATTAAAGTAGTCAGAGGAATCTCTGTGAAAGACACTCCATTCCTCACTTTCTGCCCAATCTATTGTTCCTGAAACGAAACTAATTCATTCCCTCGCGTGAGAACCGAAACCACAACGCTATTTTGCTGCGCCACGACGGCCTCGTACTTAAAACCATCTAAGTGAAAACAATGGCCGCATCAAAGTGAAGTGCTTAAGGGAATATTGGATTGGAATTAATCTTGGGCACTAATACCTCAAACTCCTCATAGCCATGAAACTGCAGAGATTCATACTCATATACCCAATATAAGGAAGATTTGGGGATATTTGGCTTTTAGTGATGGTCTTATTTTGTTGAGTAAATATTTGCATAAATATTCAAGAAAATTGTGTGATCATTGGGCCCCCAACTATTTAAACGGCTCTACGTTGTACGTTGTATGCAATTGAATAATTCAAGCTGAAATTTGGGTGCACCAGGCACCAGCCCAGAGATAAGAAAAGCACTCCACATGAAGCCGAACCTGAAGCCGAAGCCGAGCCCTTCTATACAGGGACAATCTGTGCTTTAGCGTGATGACAATCATGATACTCGCAGTCACTTACATAGAGCGAAACATACAGCGTGCACTGTGCTATCATCTGCATAGCATTGCACGTTAGAATCCTCAAACATCTTATAATCATCCTTTTTGATATGCAGAAAACACAGTGTGGGTGGCAGCACGTAGTCTTGTAGCACGGGTACATATTCGGAGCAGAAATCGTCATCCAGTGAGAAAGCCTTTTTTGAATTGACCTGACTGAAACTGACTTACTGACTGACTTGATTGAATTGATTGATCAACACACAATGTCTCCAGAATTTGGAGGATAATAGGGAGCGGAGTGTCTTAACACTGAGCTCCCTATGCATACTCTGCTACATGCAGGATACGTGAAGCTGAAATAAAATGTAATAAAAATATTAAAAATAGTTTTTTCGCGATTAACATTAATATTAACACATTTTAAGTGTATTACTTATTTAAACAAGTCTTATAAAACAATTAGAGAGGTAGCACTTAAATCCTTACAACTTAAAACAATTTATTATACAAGTATCATAGAATTTGAGGATATCTCATTTGAACATTTATTTGATAAATTTTGTTTATAAGACCCAAGGGTCCTTTTTACGGTCAAAGATAGGAAAGATATAAGTCTTCGACAGATTGTTGTACATATACGTATGTATGTAACTTCAAAGCGACAAACGCTATATGAGGATGATAGGTTCGGGTTAATACTTTATGTAGAGGTTTCTTCAAATGTATGAGTATACTTCTTTTTATTAATGAAAAGATTTTGGTACTTGTCCTTGTTTCGATTTTGTTGGTTTATTTATAACTTTTTATTTTTGAATATATATTAATGTTTACTATGCCAAAATAGATAAGTAATACTTTAAATAGAAAAAAGGTTTAAGTATTTTTTTGACGATTATCAAGGCATAAATGTGAAGTTTGGTTTTTTATTAGTTTCTCACTGTGTGCCGAGCATTGTATCCGATAATGGAGCGCCAAGCGCAACGATCTCTTCATACCGCTTTTACCACTGTCATTAACGTCTTCATACATACCATCTGGAGATTCCTTATGCTTTTTACGTACCTTCCCTCGGTATCATTGATACTATGTTTCGAATTCTCCCTTTATCTCTCTCACCGCTCACTTTTCCTTCATAAACTTTTTATGCCATTCTTTCATTATTCATTCAATCGAAGTGCCCAAACCAAAGTAAAGTACAAACTTTACTTAAACTATATAAGCAAATTAAGAAATGCTTGATTATAATGAAAAGCCTAAAATAAAAGTCATAAGTACACACATTCATATTCTTTTGTCTCTAAATTAATAAGTTTTTTAATCTAAAATAAATATTAAATGGAGAAAATCAACATTTGGAGAAGGAGAGTAATTTAACTTTGGCATTATGTCAGAACGACAGACTAGGAAATTTGTGTACTAATTTAATTTACATATAGCTACTAAAACAGTACTTCAAAGAGAATTAACCTTATAACACTCACGTACAGTGGAATTAGACATGTACCGACTGCACCAAGACAATTACATTTTGTTTAGTACAAAGTGTTCATACGAATGTAAATATTATCTTTATCTTTACATAGTATGCAAGAAAGTCTTTTTACTCCGGTATTCATATAAATAATTAAGTAATGTGGTTTCACTGATAGGCAGAATGATCAAAGAAAGTAGTTTAAGTTCAATCCTTGCATATTATTATATTTTTTTAGCTCCACGCTGTATACCGCGGTCTAGACAGACGGACCTACCTTCAAAACAATATTGTTCTGTAATACTATAAACTGTGCATATTTATATTTCTCAGCTTAATCAGTAACATTATTATATATTATCAGAAGAGAATTTGTGCCCCTGTGCTAGTAGTGGCGCAGGGGCATAAAGTGTGTTTGTGGGTTCGATCCCCACTCGAGGAAGTATTTATTTAAATTTATAATTCCATTTTCTTCGCTCTGACAATTCGAATTCGGCGAAAAGTGGGAACGAAGTGTCTTAACAACTTAAATAAGCATTAAGCATGCGCAATATATTAACGAATAACTCATTATCAAATCACTCCAATCGATTTTGATCATTCTTTTTTATGAGAAAGGATCCTCAAGGGTAGTTTGATGAGAATTTGGTGAGGTTTTGGTCATGGAATCCATGACAAAGTAACAGAACTCTTCAAGGCCATACTGACGTTTTGCCGCCTCAATAATGCAGATTAGGCAACGTTAATTTTATTACCAGCTCTAGTACGCCTTTCCACGCCCATTTTGTATGTTCCGTCATTAATAATAACAATAATAATCTTTATTTCAGACTTTAGATCCATATATTGTTTGTTAATATATATTTGCTTAACCTATGTTATTACAAAATTATTATAATTTATTATTTATCATATATTGAATTCATATGTATTTTTCATTCCAGTTTTATTCATCCCTTTTTTTAATTATTTTTAAATACCAGAATTTGTATACTGAAGTTAATCGACGAGTATAGTAATTACATGATTGCATATCAGATTCAAATCCTGATCGTGAATAAATTTAAGAATTATAGGTACAATAGATATTTTCTAGGTCTGGCAACACATGTTGCGGCTTTGAGTACTGGTATTTGATAGCTACTGTAGCTGAATGGGCGAGACTCATCCATATTCTTAATATTCTATGCTGACTCCTTTTTTTCGATTCGTAATAAATAAAATACAAATTATATTGCGTTTAATACTGAACAAATACATAACAACTTATATAAGAATCCTCATAGCTCGTCCCAAATATATTTACTCAAATTCCCGGAAACATTTACAGGCCTCCAATAATAGAAAATGACAGGATGTACAATTTTTCTCTTCGAGTTCCGCTATTATTTTAATGTTAACGCTTAGTAAATCTGTCTTTAAATTAATATTTAATGTCAATTTATTAAAGAGCATTATAGTAATTAATAAGCTGTTTTAGAGGTTAAATGAGAACAACGTCATCTTGAAATATTTTTTATAGGTTCACGTTGTATCCTTTCTGATTTGTGAAAGAGATGAAGAAATGACGGAATGCAAGATAAGGGAAAATGGCGTGATATTAGAACAAGTGAATGAAGTGGTACATTTGGGAAGTATTTTCAATAGAGATAGAAGATACGAAATGATTGTGGAAAGGCGTATTGCTGCCGGTAACAGGGTTAACGAAGCCTTAACTGCATTGATGAGACGGACGAAACGTCAGGACAGCTGCTCGTTTCGCCATACACAACGCAGTGTTGGTACCAACGCAGTTATACGGCAGCAAAACGTAGGTATTACAGAAGAAGAAAGAAAGATGAATGCCGTGGAGATGCGATCTCTTCGTAGGATATGCGAGGCACGTCCAACGAATGAATGATGAAAGAATAGCAAAAAAGGTTCATGATGGAAAAGGAAGTGGTAAAAGAGTTAGAGGGAGACCTTCGAACACAATATCAAAGATACTGGAAGGTCACGTAAAGAGCAAGAGGACTTCCCGGAGGACATGTATGAAGAGGTTGATGACAGTGGACGAGGCGAAAGAGGTATGTGGGGACCGTAGCGTTTGGCGCTACGTTCTCTCTAACTATATGTATATAGGAATAAAGCGTGAAGTTAAGTTAAGTTACGTTGAATCCCGCACATAGCAAGGTAGGCAGAGAGAAACTGATGGTAACATATTTTCGAAAGAATATTTGATAAATAATTATCAATTTCGTCCATAAAAAAAAACGAATCACTTATATGATCACTTTGTTGTCCGTCTGTCAAGTCCATATATTTCGAGATCGTGTGCAGGTATCAAGCTGAAATACATATATAATATAAATTTGATATAAAATGTTTAGGTCTACGATTCTTTGTCGCATAGTCAAAATCAAGTTTCTGAGTCATCGCAATGATCTTTTGATACATTTATGCACGTTTTTACTGCATTTTATATGAAATTCGCCGCGTAATCAAAACCTATGGTATTTCTCAGGGACCTACAGCTTTAAAATTTGGCACAAAGTAAGAATTTACAATACAAATAAAGGAAAAATCCGAAAAGTAAAAGATTATAGATATTTAATTGAAAAAGGTTATTATAAATTTATATTTGTTGTTCATTTTAAACAAAATGAGAGCATATGCCCGTAAAATTAAATTTATAAACATTTAAAAGTACAGAAGTACGTGTTAATCAACTACAACGTCGAATTTGGTACGAAAGCCTTCATAAATGCGGAAAGATTATTTACAAATATTGATTGAATTTCTTGCAATATTTCAAAAAAATGCAAGTACGTCATTGTTGCACTAAATGATTATGTATGTATATAGGATTAAAACTAATTCTATAGGCTTAAGTGGCTCCTGTGGGAGTGGTGAATTGCTTTAGATACTTTATGTACATTATTCACTATATTTATTAGTGTATGGAGCTGTACGATGATGTCGGCTTTTCTGGGATTTGTACTCAAAAGGTGTCAGCAGATTATTTAGCTTCTACCTCTCATCTATATTTAGATTTACAAAATTATTATATTTTTTATAATATAATTAACTTTATAAGTGGCCAGTCGTGGCGCATAAATTGTGACATAAACACGACTGGTAGTGGGTTAGATCCCAGTCGGTTTCCAGTTTGTCAGGTTCCCTCTGCTTACCCTGCTATGTGCTCCATACAGAGTCATGCCAAAAAATATATTTCTCATAATTGAAGAATTTATAGTCGGGACTCAATTATTAAACAATTTAAAAAAAGTATAGGTCACGGGTTTCAATTATAGTTATATACGAAATTTTATTCGTCAAGGCAAAAATTTAAGGAAATGAAAACCACTCAACACGCAAATTGGACTTAAAATTAACTTAACTTAACTTAACTTCACGCTTTATCCCTTGCGGGGTAGTCAGAGAGAACGGAGCGCCAAACGCTACGGTCTGTACATACCTCTTTCGCCTCGTCCCCTGTCATCAACCTCTTCATACATGCCCTTCGGGGGGTCCTCATGCTTTTTACGTGACCTTCCTCCAGTATCTTTGATACTGTGTTTTGGAAGGTCAACCGAGGTCTCCCCCTACCTCTCTTACCGCTCACTTTTCCATCATAAATCTTTTTTGCCATTCTTTCATCACTCATTCGTTCGACGTGCCCAAACCAGCTGAGCACGTTCTTCTTCATTCTCACCGTGACATCCTCGCTTAAAATTAGGAAAAGTATATCTTAGCTCTACATTCCGTCTACCCTACTATATGCGGGATACAGAGTAAAGTTTATACTAAAACAAACAAATATATATTCCGTAAATGCTTGTGCAAAAACCAACGTGCGTAAAAACTTTTTTTTGTACACACAATGTTGTTGTACATTTTCACTAGTTCTTTTTTTTGAATTTGAATTTTTTGAATACAATACACAATAGAATTTGTTTTTGTTTATTTACAAGTTAGGCTTTTAGAAAAAAGTCCGTTTACACAAGTACGGTTTCGATTACTGTTTGTCATGTATATATTAATTAAATAAAATTAAATCAAATCAGCTTCACGCTGTATTCCGCATACAGCAGGGTAGGCAGAGGGAACCTAGTGTTAGGTTCGGCGTTAAGTACCGCCACTCAACAGGCAATGCCTTCAGAATTCGGCGAAAAGTGGGGAAGAAGTGTCTTAACACTAGGTTCCCTCCGCCTACCCTGCTGTGTGCGGGATACAGCGTGAAGCTGATTTGATTTTTGATTTAATTAGATTTTTAAAATTATAAATTATTATTTCTTTTACTTTACAAGAAGAGTACATAAGAACAGATACTTTTATATCAACGACAGAGTTAAAAGCACAATTTAAATTGTACATTTTTCACACTCAGAGAAATTGCTAACATTGGCTAGTGTTAATTTGACCGCCGCCGGTCGAACAATCACTATTATTTAAAACGCAGCAATTGGTTTTCTCTTTTGTGCAATTTACAAATATGATAGGATTTCGATTTTCAGCTTTTTTTTGTTCTTCACGCGTTTTCCTGCATGACGAGAGAGACATAGAAGATTTATTGTTAAGACACCTTTTGTTCATTTTTCGCTCTTATTAAAGACATGTTAAGTAAGCGAAACTTAACGCCACTTTTTATCTGACATAACAGGAAAAAAAAATTATTCATTCCCCTGAGTGGGAATCGAATTCACAACCATTGCGCTTACAGCGAGAGTCGTCAACCCATTTGTTGTAAAGGACTCATGGACTTTTTGAATATTATTATTTTTTGACAATCGACACCTCTCTTGTACTGATAGCAGCTTCACATATTTAATTCTTAATATTTTATATTGTGTTCGATTTGTTAAAAATTAAAGAAAGGCACGGAACGGAGTGCTTTAACACTAGGTTCCCAAGTTCCTTCTGCCCTTGTTATATGCGGGATACAGCGTGAAGCTATATTCTAGTGAAGAGCTCGCGTAAAGTGGAGTCACCAATCAGTTTTCACATATGACTATATACAAATGAACTTAATCATAATTCAAGTGTAGTACATAAACGTAGTGTTTAATTTCATTAATTTATCAACTTTGGTCCTGTTAGGAAATGGAATCGGAAATAAACTTTCGTGACTAATTTACTTAGGTTGAGTATGTGAAACTCAAAGCTTCAGCTTCTTATTAAGTATAGTGCTATCAAAAGTCCTGAAAAGCTTCTAAATCTTCTAAAATCGTATCTGGAGATGTCCGCTACATTTCAAAATTATATAAGTAATTCGGTTGATGTATGGTAAAAGTTTATTTAAAAATATAAGTAGAGGTTAATAAATTTGTAATTTGTAATTTTTTTATAGTTTCTAGATGAATCTCGTATATAGCAGGATAGGCAAAGAGAATTTAGTGTTAAGACACTCCGTATCCCAATTCCATTCATTCGAGGCTTTGCGTGTTGAGTTGAGGAACTCAAAGCCGCGCTTTGCTTTGTTACTAGAGCGACGTACGAAACAAAACGAAAAAAAAATCCCTGAGTGGAAATCGCACCCACAACCATCACGTCTACAGTCACACGCTTGTATCACTGCGACACGAACCTCAAGTAATAAAACAGTATTTTTTTTAGAATAGCCATTACTAACTTGTTATTTTATAGATTTTTATTAACATTTGTTGTTAATATCTCTTCATCTTTTTTATTAATGTTAGCAAATAAGAAAAAAGCTTTTTTACTAAGTTATATGTAGTTCTAAAAATTGTTTTAGATCAGTCTTGGCGAGCACAAGCGAGCGACTGTTGACGCTACAGGCTGTGGGTTCGATTACCACTCGAGGAAATGAAATGTTTAATATTTTAATTGTCTCTTTGCTCTGGTAACGAGGCAAAGCTCGGTGATGAGTTCCATCATTCAACACGTAAAGCCTCTAGAATTTAACACTATGTTTTCAGGTTCCCTTTGCCTACACTGCTATGTGCGGAATTCAGCGTGAAGATTTAAAAAAAAATCACATAGTGTTCTTTGACGACGTAAATTTTAGTTATGTTTAAAAAATAAAAGTATATTTTTGCATTCGTGAAAGAACAACGATGTCAAAATTTATGTTTACATTTTTTCCTGCAAAGGACATTTAAGGCTAAGGACCTTTCACATGATATTTTTAGCTCACATTTAATGCTAATATAATATAATAGCATATATTTTTAATTTTGAGTAATTATGTAGAAAAAATATTTCTTATTTTTAAAAACAAAAATAATTCAAGACGACCCGGCCTAAAATGTGGCGTAGGGGACAAGAGCCTTGTGCAAGTGTCTCGCGGATAGCAAGGAAGGGAGAGGGAACCTGGGAAATTAGTGTTAAGACAATCCGTTCCTATCAAGACACTTCCATTGTCCGCTTCTCACCGAATTCACCAGGTATTGCGTGTTAAGTGGTGGAACTCAACACGACGTTTTTTCTTGTTACCAGTGCGATAAAATAAAAATATTAATTCCGAGTGGGAATTGAACCCACAACCGCTTGTTCCCTGCACCACGACGGCCTACAGCACTTAACCATTAAAAAAATCTACAAAAACAAATATTTCACTTTTTTACACCCGCGCGTTCAAAAGCCATTGTGTAAAATAACTTTTACTTTTATATTTACATACATGTTATTGTAAATTTGAATAAATTGTTTGTGCGTAACAATTTTCTGCGGGGCACAGATTAAAATACTTTCAAAGTAAAATTGGTGAAGCCATACACGCTGAATAACAACGAGTTGAAATGCTCCTGGGATTCCTGGTGCTGATTGTGGTAATAGAGATCTCGTATAGCATTCCGTTGTGTCTTTTGTTCCGTATATTTTACGAGTGCATTTACACCCAATATTAATAATCTATCTCCTACGTCAATCTTCGTTTGTTCCATATATAAATCCTATCTAGAGATTGGATAGATATATGGAACAATCCAAGATTGACGTAGGAGATAGGTTATTAATATTGGGCGTTAGTGTGGTGCTTGAGGCCAGTCGCGGCGCAGGTACAAGGGTGCGACTGCAAATACGATAGGTTGTGTGTTCGATTCCCACTCGAGGGAAGGTAACGAGGCATAGCGCGGTGTTGAGTTCCTCCACTCAACATGCAACACGCGCTATGTCTTGCCATTAGAAGGAAATAAAAATAATTCATTCGCCTAAATGGTGAATAGAAACCACAACCGTCACGTCTATAATCTGACGTTTCGCCGCAGCGCAACTACAGCCTCTTATAACTGACCACCTACTAACTCGTATAACTATTGTTATAAATAAGATGAATATATATATAAAACAGCTTCACGAATACAGCATGGTTGGCAGAGAGAGCTTAGTGTTAATACACTCCGTTTCCCATTTTCCGCCGATTTCTTCAGTCACTGCGTGTTGAGTGGCGGAATTCAACATCGCGTTTCGCCTCAATACTAAAGCGAAGAAGTGAAAATATTAATTTAAAAAAATATTTTATTTCCCCGAATGGATCTTGAACCCACAACCAGTCACGTTTACAGTCACATACTTGGTCTCCTGTACCAAGACTGGCCTCTATTATAAAGCTCTTTTGAAAAAAATATATCACTGGAATTAATACAATACAATATGAATTTGTGAAAGCGATTTGTACACAA
Organism: Heliconius erato x Heliconius himera; assembly: GCA_013421005.1. Taxonomy (NCBI): domain Eukaryota; kingdom Metazoa; phylum Arthropoda; class Insecta; order Lepidoptera; family Nymphalidae; genus Heliconius; species Heliconius erato x Heliconius himera. Next base: position 55,672 of record JAATLQ010016998.1, on the reverse strand, counting down.
TAGATTCACGAAGCGCTAAAAAGACTACGATACCTCTTTACAATTCTTTTGTAACACATACCTACATCAGCTTCTTTCTAAATGAACTATGTATATGTATATTATATATTTTTATTTGGGAAAAAATAGGTTTTTTTATCTCCTTTATCATCAATTTTTACATAATGACAGGTACAGTAAGCCTACTGTGAAGTGAAGCTGAAGAAAAATTAAGTTTTTAAGTTTATTCTTCTGGAGTCATTGTGACTAGCGAAATGACAATATTTCATTTCCTTGAGTAGGAATCGAACCCACAATCGCCGCGTTATGCCGAAGCGCCACGTTATGTCTAATATTGGCGGATATATGGGAAACGGAATGTCTTAAAAATAGGTTCCCTCTCTTTAATGTATTTTAAAACAAACAATACTAGGTACATTACGTAGTTAGAAACATCGGAAGTTGAAATGCTATCGAGTTATTTAAGTTAGCTCTTAAGAGTTCTCTTTTACTTTGTTATCTTTACACTGGAACGTCTGTCTATATGTTTACTGTAGAAAATAACAGAAATGATAAAGTATATTGTTACTTGCTACTTTCAAATGATATATTTTAGTATTTTAAAAAAAAAAAAAATTAAATCAGCTTCACGCTGTATCCCGCACACAGCAGGGTAGGCAGAGGGAACCCAGTGTTAAGACACTCCGTTGCCCACTTTCTGCCGATTTCTGGAGGCATTGCGTGTTCAGTGGCAGAACTCAACGCCGCGCTTAACCTCGGCACCAGAGCGAAGAAATGGAAATATAAATTTAAGTAAATATTTCATCCCCTCGAGTGGGGATCCACAACCAGTCGGTTTTACAGTCACACCTCGTGCCACTGCGCCACTGGCCTCAAGTATAGTAGTCTAGTATTTTTTATGTTATATATTTGAAAGTTTAAGACAAAAACTGATGCCAGTCGTGGCGCAGGGCCACAATCATGCGACTTTAACACGTCATATTGTGGGTTCGATTTCCACTTGAGGAAATAAAAGATTTTATTTAAAAATAAAGAATTTTATTATATAAAAACGTATTATTATTATATAAAAACAGGGCGTGGACCACTCAAATTAATTTTACATAAAATCAAAATCAAATCAGCTTCACGCTGTATCCCGCACACAGCAGGGTATTCAGAGGGAACCTAGTGTTAAGACACTCCTGTTCCCCACTTTCTGCAGAATTCTGGAGGCATTGCGTGTTGAGTAATATTTTTACATAAAAATAAATTTAAAAGATTGTTATATTCATAAAACATAAATACGTACATACGACTTTATACCTATCTAGACATATACATACAATATACAGAAATTATGAAAAGCTTTAAGATACTAGTACTGCTTAAGATGTCTTTAAAACATACTAACAGACTGGAACCGTTTTACTTGCAAATACAGCTAAATCCAAACTTATAAACTACATTACACAACTAACATCGGGTAAAAAAATATTTACTTCTACCGGTAATCGAATTCACTTACCTTAGCTTATTACAAAAACTAATATTAAAATGTAATTCTGCACATATTTGCGTTACGGCCAGAATGCAAATATTTGCGGTAAACTACATACACAGCGGTTTGTACTAATTAACTGATTATAATAACCATTGATCAGATGCTGTTTACTTTATTACCTAACGTTCTACATGTTATAATTAGTATTGAGTTTAGTGTAAATTATGATAAATTTAAAAATACAAATAAAATAAATCAGCTTCACGCTGTATCCCGCACACAGCAGGGTATTCAGAGGGAACCTAGTGTTAAGACACTCCGTTCCCCACTTTCTGCCGAATTCTGGAGGCATTGCGTGTTGAGTGGCAGAACTCAACACCGCGCTTTGCCTCGACACCAGAGAGAAGAAATGGAAATATAAATGTAAGTAAATATTTCATTTCCTCGG
>JAATLQ010016998.1:0-53641 GCA_013421005.1 Heliconius erato x Heliconius himera | reverse complement strand
ATATATATATATATATATATATATATATATATATATATATATATATATATATATATATATATATATATATATATATATATATATATATATATATATATATATGAGAGATAACAGCACACATAGTACAGTCTAAACTAATTAGGCGGCGTAGAACGCCGAAATTTAGCAAATCGGTCCTTGGGCAGTATAGAGAAGCAATAAGAAACGATATCGTTTGTACAGCAACGGGAAATTGTTGAAATGATTGGCGGAACTCAATTTGAGCAAGAAATTAAAAACGTTAAACATTAAGTGAAAATCGAAACTACTACTGTTACCTTATTATGGCCTCATTGCTATAAGTATTCTTTACATGACTCCGTCTGAATGTAAACAAGCTTTTTAAATAAAGCTATTTTAACCGGATTAATCGTGTATATTTTGTATGTTTATACATTTTTGGAAACCCGACGTTTCGAACACTTTGCAGTAGTCCGTGGTCACGTCCACGCCACAGTCTACCCGTGACCACGGACTACTGCAAAGTGTTCGAAACGTCGGGTTTCCAAAAATGTATAAACATACAAAATATACGCGATTAATCCGGTTAAAATAGTTTTATTTAAAATGTGTAATAATCGTGAAAATCAAAGAACTTATTAAACAAGCTTTATTTCCTTGCTTTGGTAAGCTTAGTGCGGTGTTGAGTTCCGCCATGTTACGCATCATTTCTCAAATTGGGGAGTCAAGTGGAGAGCGAAATGTTTTCACATTAGGTTTTCTACACCTGCCCTGCTATGTGACTTGAGAGTGACAAAAACACGATTGTAGGAATGTTTTAAGAAAAATTGTCTATCTATTGTAGCATTTTAAAAGTTATATTCCACACTTAGGATAAAAATACTTGTTTAGAAAAGGTATAAAAATTTGAACGAAGCCAGTTCCCGGAAACCGTTCCCTCTTGTGACCAGAGCAATGGGAAGGATTCCAAGAGCCGTCGGTTCAATCTCCGCTACATTCAAATTTTATACGATTTCTAAATAAGTATTTGTGTATTCTGCTAGACGCGGTAAATATATAGCGTGAAGTTAAAAAAGAATATAAATCCTATTTTTTTCAGATTCACACTCTATCCCGTACACAGCAGGATGCGCACAGGGAACCTAGTGTTAAGCCACTCCGTCCTTCATTTTTTTACAAATTTTTTTTCTTCCATAATAAATTCAATCCACCATTCTAATGTAGCAATGTATAACATCCAGGTACTTATCTCATCACAAGAACTCTACAGTGATAGATATCAGTAGAAGCCGCAGTTGCGGTTTTAAATTGTATTGAGGCTTATCCTCGACGTTATTGGAGGTTTGTTAATTAATTGTTATCATTTACCCGCTATTTAACGATATTTAATACTATTTGTAGATGCCAATCTTGGTGCTGGGGAATAAATGTGTAAATGTGATCTATTTAAATTTATATTTTCATTTCTTGGCTCCGTTGTCGATGTTGAGGTAAAGCGCGGCGTTGAGTTCCGCCACTCAACAGGCAATGCCTCCAGAATTCGGGGGAAAGTGAGTAGTCTTAACACTAGGTTCCCGCTACCTACCTTGCAGTGTGCAGGATAAAACCAGAAGCTAACACTTTTTGTAACTTGTGTTTTTTTTATCTGAGCAGATTTTTTTTTTATGGAAAAGACAAGGCAATCGAGCGTTCGGGTCACCTGATGGTAAGATCTAATGATTGGAGGTTCGATTCTGATTCGAGATAATTATTTTCTTGACCCTCTTTTGTACCCACTCCCCGCGACTCGAAACGCTGGTTTTGAACTATCGGAAAAATACTATGATTTATGTTGTCTTTGGCACGCAAATGCCTCCATTTGCGCAACGTTTGCGAATTCAAATATTAGTCGGTATAATGTTTATATCTATAAAGTATCTACTTATAAAATTACGAATGTTCTCCTTGCTGATTCATTCTCGTTGGCATTACGATTTCTGTCAATTCGATTATGATATTTGGTTTTGACGGTCATAGATAAGGAAACTTAGTATTGGCGGAACTAAACGCCGCGCTTTACCTTGTTAGCTGAGTTAAGAAATGAAAATATTAAATATTTCATTCTCCCGAGAGGGGGATCGAATCTACAATCCGTCGCGCTTACAATCGCACGCTTTAGACCCTGCGTCATGACCACTTCATTTTTCTCATTTTGAAACTTAATTATTGAAAATCGCATTACAGTTAATAGTCCAAACAGATAATCAAAATCCAACCGAAAGACGAAGTTACAGTAACTTTATTATTTTATTAGCGACCCGCTCGCGGCTTCGCCCGCATACTACACAATTATATATTTTTCTCATCTTAATTAATTTCGTGATCTAATAACATTACAATTTTAAAGACAATGTCCATACTTTAATAGCTAAAGTTTCGGCCAATTCAATAATACACTAATTCATATAATTATTTATATTGACATAACTTTTTCATTTATGAACCGATTGAAATAAACCAAACTTTCCAAAATACAAAAAATTAAAACAGCATATATAAATCGGTTAAGCTGTCTCTGAGATTAGCGTAAACAAACGAACAAACAAACAAAAAATGAAAAATATTTTTTTTGGGTTCTATTAGATTGCCCCTAATAACAAATCATCTCACGTATCTTTCAGGTATAGAAGGAGAAGCTACAATTTTATTATATTATGTAAAGATGAGGCCAGTCGTGGCGCAGCTGCACGAGGTGTGACCGTAAAACCGACTGGTTGGGGGATCAATCTCCACTCGAGATGAAATATTTACTTAAATTTATATTTCCATTTCTTCGCTCTAGTGTCGAGGTTAAACGCGGCGTTGAGTTCTGCCACTCAACGCCGCGTATATAGCGTAAAGCTAATTTATATAGCGGATATAGCGTAAAGCTAATTTAATTTAATTTGATTTTTTTTTACATAATAAAATCGACTTTAACTTTAAAAGTTGAGCCACTGATCATTTATGAAGTCATCCGAATCGAGTCTCCAAAGTTTTATAGCTCCTATCTTTGTGTGAATTCCCCCTTTTTGTTAGGACTAAATTAATTAATCGATTCGATCACGTCGTCCGCTGTCTTTTTTGTTTTTTACATTTTTCATAAAATTCGTGAACTTTAAACGCGTTGATTAATAATTTGAGTTTAGCTTGAGTTTTAATTCAATAGAAATTACGCCGTTTTCTGTGAATAATAATATGGTAATAGTATTTTTATAATTTTAAAGTGTTATTCCACACTTCCGAAAAATACTTATTTAGAAAACTTACAAAAATTTGAAAATCAAGCTTCGAAACACCAAGTTAGTACTTGGTTTGGACTTCTTCTCACTAAAGAAGTTTTTTGATTGAAACTATTAATTACACGATTCTAAGATATGGTTTTGAAATAAATTCTGAAGAGTTCCACTATTTAGGTAGTGGCTTCATCTTCATATCAGATTGATGACACCATATTATTGTATTGTCACTTAAGTTAAGTATATATAACTGCTAAGTTTCATGATAATATAATATAATTGTATATAATCCCATTTAATTCTATATGAAATTACATAGCAGTTCTTCTAAGAACAATTCAAAATCGTCTTATGTTGAATTGAGGCAAACTTTTTTCGTTTTTGAAGGCGATTTAAAATTGTACTGTTTATTATTTGTTTTTTATATGTATATATTTATTTTATATAAGTGGACCTAATAAATAAATATTTTCATTTATTCGCTCTGGTGTTGAGGTAAAGCGCGGCGTTTAGTTCCACCTTTCCACACGCAATACCTCCCGAATTCGGCGGAAAGTAGGAAACGGAGTTTCTTAACACTAGCATCCCTCTAGAGTCTAGATCAATGATTCTCAACCTTTTTTGTTGGTGCGGCACATATTTAACGGTTTCAAAATTTGGCGGCACACTAAGAAAAAGATAAAAATTATTTACTACAACACACTGCATAAATAGTTTCTGACAAAAATTTTAAATATACGAATTTATTTTATTGTGGATTTAAATATATATTCAGGTTAAAATTTTTTTTCTTTTGAAATGATACAATTTAAAACTATTAACATTATTATATATTTGCAAAATTTGGCGGCACACAAAAGTGCCGCGGCACAGTGGTTGAGAATCACTGCTCTAGATACTCTGCCGTGTCGTTAATCCAATAAAAATATGTTAAAACACACGAAACTTTTCAATTGTATCAAAATTTTCTTTTAAAATACACCCATTATAAATTATAATCTAACACAAATCGTCACAGAACTCTGAATACCTACGAGTATCTCATTAGCAACTGGACGAAAACCGCGAAAAGTTAAAACGTTTCATCCTCATTACAGTTTTTTGTCGGCATCCTTTGGAACAAAAGCTTAATTAACGTTAATTCTACTTATATATATACTGGAGGAAATGATATTAAGTATTTCCATTTTCTTCGATGTGGCGTCCGAGCGCGGCGATTTCTTTCGCCACTCAACACCAATGCCTCTAGAATTGGGCGCAACATAGATAATGGAGTGTCTTAACCCTAAGTTCTCTCTATCTAACCTGCTTTGTGCAGGATACATACAATAAAAAAAAATGTTCACTACTTATTTTTTTTCATATTAGAAAAGATTCCGCCGCGTTGCAGGGGCACAGTGTCTGACTTTAATCGTGTAGGTTGTAGGCTCGATTCTTACTCGATGGTTTTCATTCCACAGTTTGGATATAAAACACAAGCAAAAATATGGTAAAAATTTCTGCCTGGGAAACGGAGTGTCTTAACACTAGACAATAACCTCTAAAAAACAAAAGAGTCGTTTCCCAACGATATATGCAAATACTCTTAAATATTTGAAATTATATTAAAATATAATATGTTTTGTACGGAAACGGCCATCAAATCATTCTTCAAGTTAGAGTATTAGATTAAATAGAGGCCAGTCGTGGTGCAGGGGCAAAAAGTGTGCCTGTAAATCGACTGGTTGTGGGTTCGATCCCCACTCGAGGAGATGAAATATTTATTTATCTATTACATTTTATAAGGCGTTGAGTTCCGCCACTCAACACGCAATGCCTCTAGAAATTGGCGGAAAGTAGGGGATTGAGTGTCTTAACAGGACTTAGGTTCCCTCTGCCTACCCTGCTGTGTGCGGGATATAGTGTGAAGCTGAAAAAAAAAACGATTAAATAGAATAAAAGAGATGAATATCTTCACAAGATTCCCTTTAACTATCCTGTTAAATAAATATATATCAAAATTCAGACATAGTCGCGGTCAAAGGCTAGTAAAATATAATTTAAGTCTTACGAATCCTCAGCGGGGCTCAGTAATAAACCTATTAGATGGTTTTCCTTGATTACGGGGACATCTCCTTCGGAAAATTACATTTAGAATCATTTTAATGTTGGAAATTACTTCGCAGGTATCTTTTAAGAGTTGGGAACGAACGTGAAAACGTGAATTTTACTTTATTTTTTTATACGTTCTTGGAAAAAATTGTGTTTTCGTTCATTCCTCTCGTGTTGATATTAAATTATTAGGTTATTTAATGTGGACGTGATATTAATATCAATAGTATCTAATTTAATATTAATTGAGTGTGTTATGCTGTAGTGAGATATCTGGCTCTAAGCGAGGTGGCTGCGGATTCGATTTCCACTCGGAAAAATAATTGGGCTTAAGTTGTTATCATTTTTTCCGTTCCCAATTCAAAATGAATTGTCTCAAAAATTGGGCCCGAAATTAAGAAACGGAGTGTTTTAATATTAGGATTTCTCTGGCTACCTGTTATTTGGGAAAAAGCGTGGAGCTCCTGATATAATAAATATAATATAGAAATTAGAAAATTTTGTAAAAACCTAAATTACTATAAACAATTTATTTGTTCTCTAATGCATAAACTGTATTATATATGTATGTAAGTATCTTTGTATCTCTAGATACTATCTAAGCAAATAGAGTAAAATTCTTCAAGTTGTAAAGAAAAGTTGTACAAAAATCCTATAAAATGCTTCAGTTTTGTTATGTTGTAGCTTTGAGAGAACTCTAACTAAAATGTTTGCATAGCAACGTTTTATATGTATTTACTTTACGTGTGTAGAAAATGGACTCCCACTATATTGTAGGAGCCCGTATAGATAGATACCTATACACGTATCAAAACTTTAAGACATGCCCAATCGAGGAGATGAAATATTTACTTAAATTTATATTTCCATTTCTTCGCTCTGGTGTCGAGGCAAAGCGCGGCGTTGAGTTCTGCCACTCAACACGCAATGCCTCCAGAATTCAGCAGAAAGTGGGGAACGGAGTGTCTTAACACTAGGTTCCCTCTGCCTACCCTGCCGTGTGCGGGATACAGCGTGAAGCTGACATAAGACAAGCAATTTTGTCATACTTTTATTACATTATAATATTTATAACGTCGATTATAACGTCGTAATCAATGACGGCGTTGAAATTCGCCACTTCACACGCAATGCCTCGAAAATTCGGTGGAATGAAGGAAACTAAATGTCTTAACACTACGTTCCCTCTGTATACTTTGCTATTTGCAGGATACAGCGTGCAGGTTAGAAAAAAGAGAGAATTTGTATTTAGTTCCCACGTATAAATAAAGCTAAAATTTATAATCTTCTAGTTACATAAATTTTGGCTCAGCGTGTGATAATAATAATTTGCTGTTACATGAACAGTGTAAGTATGTGTTGAGTTAGTGTGTTTGTTGTTTTTGGGGTTCTCTTAATGAAAAAGTTTCAATATTTATAAAAATATTGAAGTATATATTAAAAAAATACAATAAAAAAAATCTTAGACACTAACACTAACGTTCTTATTCTAACGAACTAGCTTAGACACTAACATTCCTTCGATCTAACTAAAGAATCACAATCACAAGCAAGCAGCAAAAGCAATAGTTGTGGGTTTAATTCTCACTTTGGAAAATAAATTATTTGAATTACTACGCTATGGTATGTTATATGACGGAAATTGAAAAACCAAAATTGAAACTCTTTGTCACTCAACACATAATGCCTCCAGAATTCGGCAGAAAGTGGGGAACGGGGTGTCTTAACCCAAGGTTCCCTCTGCCCACCCTGCTGTGTGCGGGATACAGCGTGAAGCTGAAAAAAAAAAGAATAATAATATACTGTCGTTGTTAACTTTCGCCTTTCACCATACAATATTACGAACTAGGTAAGTAACAACTTTTTTAAATATTTCAGATTTGAACTAGCAAGTATCGCATTAAGAAAATTAGTTTAGTACCGACTGAGGATATATGTAACTATATACTTCTAATTTCAGGTTACTTCAATAGAAATAGTATGTTATATTCCGACGCCACATAAACCGTTATCTTGGTAAGAATATAGCAAGCTCTTTCAAGAGAACTCATCAGCGTTAATGAGTTCACAAAATACGAAATATATTTATAAATATAGTAGGTATAGTATCATATAATTCTAAAATGCTTAAAAAACTGATTTTATATTAAATAAATAAGCGTAGAGACCGTTTTGGTGCAGTGGCACAGCACTAGGTATTCCAAAAGTATGAAGGATTCAAGGTTATAAAAAAATGAAATGAAGATTACCAAGAATGAGGCCAGTCGTGGCGCAGCGGCACAAAGTGTGACTGTAAAACCGACTGGTTGTGGGTTCATTCGAGGAGATTAAATATTTATTTAAATTCATATTTACATTTCTTCGCTCTGGTGTCGAGGCAAAGCGCGGAGTTGAATTCTGCCACTTAACACGCAATGCCTCTAGAATTCGGCAGAAAGTGGCGAAGTCCCGTTACCAGAGCAGGGAAATGCAAAATATTTAATGAAATATTTAATTTCCCTAAGTGGGAATCGAACTCACAACCTATCTAGTTTACAATTGACCGCTTGTGCCTTTGCGTCACGACCCACCTCTGCGGAAAAAAATATATAAATTTTGAAAATACTTTTTTACACTATACCTACGTATTATAGATTAAATAGATACTACAGAATCCATTGTTTCCAAAAGATTTGGCGCTTGGTCGGTTTTACTAACTGATATATTGTTATAGCTCTACCTGTATATATTCATCTTATACCCCTTAAATAATAAATGGAGCAATTTTTGCCAACTTTTCCTTCTATAAAACATAATTGTATTGTTTCATAATAATATGAGGAAAATTATTATAATGTAAATAATAGTTAAAGTAAATAATAAATATCTCGTTACATAGTATCTTAGTGGGTAGAAATAGAAGTCAAAATCTCAATATTATTTTTTTAGGATTAATGATTGGTGGAACTAAACGCATCATTACGAAAAAAAATAATAAAAGATAAGTAGATGAAAGTTAGAAAAAAAAATAGAAGAAATGTAAATAATTTATTCCCTCTCGTGGGAATCGAATTTCCAGCAGTCGCGTTTATAATCAAATGCTGTGTTGCTGCGCCACGACAGCCATTAGATTTGATCAGCTGTTGGTCAAATAAAAGTTTTAAATACATTCTACCAGTAGAAACTATACAACAATCAGCTTCACACTGAAAAGGAGAGTAGAAAGGGAGAACCTACTGTTAAGACACTCTGTTCCCAACTTTCCGCAGAATGTTTCAGAGGCATCGTGTGTTGAGTAGCGGAACTAAGCGCCGGACTTTTTGTAAATAATAATTCATTCCCCCGAGTGGAGATCGAACCTACATCCTTTTGCCACTGCGTCACGACTGCCTCGACTATACAACAAATTATCAGTTTCACGCTGTATCCCGCACATTGCAGGATATGCAGAGGGAACTTAGTGTTAAGACACTCCATTCCCCACTTTCTGCCGAATTCTGGAGGCATTGCATGTTGAGTGGCAGAGCTCAACGCCGCACTCGTCCTCGAAACCAGAGCGAAGAAATGAATATATACATTTAAGTAAATATTTCATCTCCTTGAGTGGGGATCGAACCCACAACCAGCCGGTTTTACAGTCACACATTGTGCCCCTGTGCCACGACTGGCCCCAAACTATACAACAAAGGCGTTAAAAATTTAATAAAACGCTTACAAAAACATTCTAAAACATAACTTATCTCGGTAAGAGCAAGTATGCTTTATGAAATTCAGTAAAGCGAGGGCCGGCCGAGAGGTGACTTCGGTAAATGACAATATTTCAGTTCCGTAACGTTGTTTATCCTCTTTTCGCCCCCAACAAATGTTTTGCGTCAAAATAAAAGGCGGAAAATATTTTTGTTAGGAAATTTATTTATGGACTTAAGTAGATCTTAATGTGAGTGAAGGTAAGTTGTTTTGTTATAAAGAATAAGTTATATCAAATAATGTCAAGGTAAATAGAGGGAACCTAATGTTAACAAATTCTATTCTCAAATTTTCCGGCAAATTTGTGGGAATTGGTTGTTGAATGGCGGAACTAAACGCCGCATTTTGTCTTGTAATCAGCGCAAGGAAAAAAATATATATTTGAAATGTAACTAACAACCGTAATGTTTACAATCTGACGCCGTATGTACCATTGCGCGACGACGGCCTATAATTTTTTTAAATAGTTAAGTTAATAGTGGTTTTATCTTTGTGTTGTACATTTTTTATGTTAGTAATTTTTATAATTTAAATAAGGAGAGATTTGTGTGTGGATGGATGAAAAATATCGTGTCGTAAAATTCTGCAGTTATAAATAAAAAAATACGAAAAAATATATGAACAGTTTGCCAATACAACCTGAATCTAAATCTAATATAAGCTGGAAACTGTGTTTCGTTGAACTGAATATATGAAAAAGAAATATTGAAAAAGAAATTATTGAATAGTAATAATATCTGTGGTCACAGTGGTGGTAAAATATATCAAGTATGTCCGATATGTACAAATTCAATTTCATCGTAACAAGACTATGAGAAAAGTTCAAATGTATTACAAGATCGAAGAAATAAGTGGCAAATCGTCAAAACTAATCAATTAATCAGCTTCACGCTGTATCCCGCACACAGCAGGGTAGGCAGAGGGAACCCAGTGTTAAGACACTCCCGTTCCCCACTTTCTGCCGAATTCTGGAGGCATTGCGTGTTGAGTGGCAGAATTCAACGCCGCGCTTAACCTCGACACCAGAGCGAAGAAATGGAAATATAAATTTTAAGTAAATATTTAATCTCCTCGAGTGGCGATCGAACCCACAACCAGTCGGTTTTGCAGTCACACCTCGTGCCGCTGCGCCACGACCGGCCTCAGACTCAGATCGTAACAAGACTATGAGAAAAGTTCAAATGTATTACAATATCGAAGAAATAAGTGGCAAGTCGTCAAAACTCAAGTTACATTTTAAACTCTTCAAAATATTTAAAAAAAAAATAAAAATAGTCTCTAACATAATTAATAAATAATTCACTAAAGTTATATATTTTTTTACTATAAAGTTGAGGCCAGTCGTGGCGCAGTGGCAGGAAGTGTGACTGTAAAACCGATTGGTTGTGGAGATACTCGAGGAGATGAAATATTTACTTAAATTTATATTTCCATTTCTTCGCTCTGGTGTCGAGATTAAGCGCGGCGTTGAGTACTGCTACTCAACACGCAATGCCTTAAGAATTTGGCAGAAAGTGGGGAACGGAGTGTCTTAACACTAGGTTCCCTCTGCCTCCCCAGCTGTGTGCGGGATACAGCGTGAAGCTGACTAAAAAGTTCATATAACCCTTGACTACTCTCCCGCAGTCGCCCAATCTTTAAATGACATAAAACTCCTGGAATTGACTGTTTCAGAAGTAAACATAGTAAATAAAGTCACTTTGAATAACATTGAAAAAAATATCATATAATAAATTGGGGTCATATTTTAGACATTTAGGTTTTAAATAAAAAAAAAAAAAAATTAGCTTCACGCTGTATCCCGCACACAGCAGGGTAGGCAGAAGGAACCTAGTGTTAAGACACTCCGTTCCCCACTTTCTGCTGAATTCTGGAGGTATTGCGTATTGAGTGGCAGAATTCAACGCCGCGCTTAGCCTCGACACCAGAGCGAAGAAATGTCAATATAAATTTAAGTAAATATTTCATCTCCTCGAGTGGGGATCGAACCCACAATCAGTCGGTTTTACAGTCACACTTCGTGCCGCTGCGCCACGACTGGCCTCAAGGTTTAGGTTTTGCTATTATATTACTTCTAAACTTTTCTAGACGACCAGTTGTCATCGGTGTACAATTTTTTTTTTTATTTATAGTAATTTTATTTTTATCATTACATTATAACACTTAACATTTATTAATTATTGATATGAATTATTGCAAGTAGCGGTACAATGAATGATTCTTGTTGGTTCTAGAAATAGATTAGAAATAGATCTAGTACAAGTGGTGGAATTATCTATAATAGTAAATTAATATTAAAATATTATAGCATAACATACAACTATTAATATCCTTTTTTTTTAGCTTTACGCTGTATCACACACACAGCAGGGTAGGCAAAGGGAACCTAGTGTTAAGACACTCCGTTCCCCACTTTCTGCCAAGTTCGGGAGGCATAGCGTGTTGAGTGGCAGAACTCAACGCCGCGCTTTGCCTCGACAAAGCTTTAATATCTTAGATCCAGATAATATATATTTTTAGTTTGTACACTACATCACATTAAGACACTTTTGTTCCCCACTTTCCGCCAAATTCTTGAGGCATTGCGTGTCGAAAGGCGGATCTCAACGCTGCGCTTTGCCTCGTTACCAAAGCGAGGAAATAAAAATATTAAATATTTTATTTCTCCTGAGTGGTATCTAACTCTCAACAATCTAACACAACCTTCGCGTTTACAATATACCTTACGCCACGCTGGTCTTAATTAAAAAAGGCAATATGGCATTCAAAACTTAAATTTCTCACTTAAACTATACAAAACCAGTCGTGGCGCAGGGGCACAAAGTGTGACAGTAAAACCGACTGGTTGTGGGTTCGATCCCCACTCGAAAAGATGAAATATTTACTCTTAAATTTATACTTCCATTTCTTCGCTCTGGTGTCGAGGCAAAGCGCGGCGTTGAGTACTACCACTCAACACGCAATGCCCCAAGAATCCGGCCAAAAGTGGGGAACGGAGTGTCTTAACACTAGGTTATCTCTGCCTACCTTGCTGTGTGCGGGATACAGCGTTAAGCTGATTTATTTTTTAACTATACAAAACCAATATATTTACCCAATTGTTGAGGATAACTAGTCGACCAATTTCAATGTAATTGACGATAATCCATATCATTATTGTAAATAATAATATAAATTCGATACGAAATATCAGATAAAAGCCATACGATGTGATATAAATATTGGTACTTACTAAGGCAGTTTAATTAATTTGTCGACAATCCCCATTATTCTCGAGCACCTTTTGCTATAATGGGCTGTTGGAATATTTATCATAATTCATTGTTTTGACTGATTCACGTCGATTTATTTGTAAACGGTGGTTGTAGGTTTTTTTTACATTTGGTATTTTAGTCTTTATTTTCAATCTTTCATTCTGGTAACGAGGTAAAGCACGGCATTGAATTCTGTCACTCAACACGTAATGCTGCCAAAATTGGACGGAAAGTGGGGAACGAAAGTATCATAATGGGAACAGAGTGTCTTAATACTAGTCCCCAGGTTTCTTCTGGATACCTTGCTATGTGCTGGATACAGTTTGAAGCTGAAAAAACAAACCAGTGGTTATGAAAACTGAAGAAAAAATATATATATGTTAAATAAACAATCGATACAAAAATTTTGAAATAAAAATAAACATAAAATGAGTAACGATAACAAATAAATAATTATATTTATTCAAAACTCCTATAATGTAATACGATATTTTCAAAGCCATTACCGAGTTACGAGTACGTGAGTGCCCTGTCCTTCGGGCCGCGAGTATTCTGTATGCGTGTGGACTCCAGAACTCCTGTAAATACGGGTACGTGCATAGTTTACATTTTTAGGAGAGTTGCGACGGATAAATATTTACGACGGCGCCTCAATTAATTATTATTTAAAATCACATAATGGAATCTAATTACATTTTGACAAGTCAAATGAAGCACCGAAGCCACAGCCAATCTGTTTAGACCTTAGAGTAACCGCGCTACCATTGTTTTATATTTGTAATGTTGTCCATATTCTTGTAGTTTAAAAAGTAAGTATGCTACTTCTACTTAAGTATATAGCGTTTACGCGGTGTTAAGGTCCGCTATCTCGACATATTTCGAAAGGACGAGATCGGATCGTCTTAACTTTAAGTATCCTACTCTGTTATCCCGGAAAAGGCGGAAACCTGCAAACATGCAAAATTTAGCGATGTCTATTATGTCTTACATAAGTCAGCTTTGAAATTCCTAGCATAGTTCTCATTCCTCACAATATGGTTTTAGTGCGACTGTTACGGACTTAATATGGAAATTCCTTTTAATATTTAATGTAAATTTGAAGAATGATGATGAATATGAAGATGTATAAAATTAATGTCAATTGAATGTGATGCAGGATAGTAAGTAGGCAGCAATAATTAGATTATACCATTGACTTTGAAAAGAGCAGCTGTTGAGTTTCTTACCGGCTCTTCTCAGCAGAAATGCCTTCCGAACCCGTGGTAGCTTTTTTTGTTTATATCTTCATTCGACGATTCAAAAGTGCTTATAAGAGTCTATTTGGATAAAGAATATTTTGAATTTGAATTGAATTTAAATTTGAAGAATGCAAAATTTAAACACTCTTATGGTGCAATAGTGGTAATTGGTATTCATATTATTTGATTATAGATTCTTATTATTTTTGTCGGAAATATGATAAATATACATATATAAATTGCAACATGCAACACTATTTTAAATAAATATATTATCTGTGGTTCCCGCGCGTCGCTTCCACCCTTCTTTCGGAACACTGTGTGCTTGTAATGTAATGTTTGTGATCACTAAAGATTAAATAAAAGGATATAACAATAGACTATGTTTTATATGCGCTTATTAGCTAATATCCCACAATGAACAATTATTATTATTTCAATTATTATTATTTATATGAGATTACCCGTGTCGCCGTGTGACACGGGTAATCTCGTTAAAGAGTTTCTTATTGTTTTTCAGCTTCACGCTGTATCCCGCATATAGTAGAGTAGGGTAGGGTATAGTAGATTATGATTAATTATTAATTTCATTTATTAAGCCCAGTAATTTGAAAGCCACCATTGTTCGCTATGAACACACTGTATGCACCGCACTAGTGCTTATATCTGCCAATGCAATGTTAATACTCCTAACTCAAACAAGGTCTCGCTGACTTTTGTTATATTAAACTAAATTTTCGCAAGAACGTTACGTAGAGATTTCCTGAGTTTTGAATTTGTCTACACTATTCTTATTTTTTAAGTTCAGGTGGATGGAACCTGGGAACCTATTATGTATATAAGTATTAAGACTGCCCCTTTCCTAGAGAGAAGAAACGATACTACGAAATATTTTATCATTTTTAAAATATTATTCCACAATTAGAAAAGGAAATACTAGCGAACCGTTTGCGGCTTCTATCGATTTTTTATGTACATAAATTGATCCGTTAAGATTTTATTTTAAGTATAGGTATAGATTTAATTTACTTTCAAGTGGGAATCGAACTCATAACTATCATTTTGATCATGTTAACAGCCGCACGCCTATGTCCCTGCACCAATTTGTAATATTTAATTCGATGAAACTTCTTGGATGAAGCGATCGCGTTAAATGCGTAACTAGATCACAATTTTGTGATATATGCCCATGTTTAAAAAAAATGATTGATTGAATTGAGGCCAGCTGTGGCGCAGGGGCCACACAAAGTGACTGTAAAATCGACTGGTTGTGGGTTCGATCCCCATTCGAGGAATTAAAATATTTATTTACATTTATATTTTCATTTCTTCGCTACATTTCATCACAATTTTACCACGACCCCAGGTCGAGGTAAATGTGTGGCGTTCAGGACCGCCACTCAACACGCAATACCTCCAAAACTCGGCGGAAAGTGGGGAACGGAGTGTCTAAACGCTAGGTTCCCTTTGCCTACCCTGCTGTATACGGGATACAGCGTGAAGCTAATTTAATTTAATTCATTTATTTAAAAAAATATATATAGTTTACACAAGATTTATCCATAATTATTACTTACACAAAATACCACAATAAAATTTTCCATTTTGCTACAACAGTCTCTTAATATTCAACCCAGCACAGGCCTTACAAAACTTTACGATTATTACAATTCATTTTTTACATAAGGTCATAAAGTAACTACCATACATACACCTGTCTGGTCTCTACATTTTGTCCCTCATAAATTATATGCGGTCGACGCAGGTGTGACAGGGGTTCCTGAGATACAGGACACGTATTGGAGAAAATATCAATTTACTGATATATGCTATAGTAATGACTAAATAAAGGCCAATTTCGCTTGATTTAATTGATTTGGTATAATAGTCGTGGCAGGGTAGAAGCCTCAGTCACTTTGAAGAATGGTTCCAAAAGTCAAAAAGTCCAATTGTGTAAGATAGAATAGAATAGAAATAGCCTTTATTAACAAACTTAAATGTTTTACAATATATAATAAGATACTTATATCTAGACATCGGTAAATAGTTTGTTTTGCTTCTCAGAATAGGCCTCCCCCAGATCCTTCCACACTTGACGATCGCGTGCTTTCCTCGTCCATGTTGCTCCCACTGCTGCCTTTATGTCGTCTTCCCATCTCCGTAGTGGACGTCCTCTTGTCCGTTTTCCTTCCCTTGGATACCACTCAATTGTGTAAGATATGTAATTTAATTTCATATATGTATTCTATTACTTTTTCAATTAATTAGTACATTGTCATAGTGGAAATTATACAATTTTATATTTATCAAGTAAATATATGTACCGTTACTGTGTAATATGAGAAAAGGCATAAAGAACTTAGTGTTCATCAACTCTCTTAGGACGGCTGAGGCCCTGCACCACAACTACTTAGATGTGGCGTAGGGACATATGCGGGGGGCTGTAAACGTTACAGGATGTGGGGTCGATTTCCACCCAAAAAATTAAATATTTCCATTTCTTCGCCTTGGTTAGCATCGAGGCAAAGCGCGACGATGTGTTTCGGCACTCAACACGCAATGCCTCCAGAATTAGGTGGAAAGTGAGCCACGAAAATGTTTTAATGGGAACAGAGCCCCTTCACATTAGGTTCCTATGTCTATCTGCTAAAAACTTAGTATGAGGCCGTGGTGCAACGGCACGGTTTCTAATTGTGAACGCAACGGTTATGGAACCCACAACAACCCATTTACAGTATTCGTTCAACTCGGAGGAATTAATTATATTCATATCTCGCTTTGGTAGCAAGACAAAGCGCGGCGTTAAGCCCCACCACTAAATACTGCAAGGCAACTACACGCAATGTCTCTAAAATTAGACGTGGAGAACGAAATGTCTTAATCCTGGGTACCCTCTGCCTATATTATGCAAAAAAAGGCGTGACGTTTATAGCTATAAACAACCAAATAGATTACATTTTTTGCAATTCAAAAAGTTTATATACAATCAACCACAAGTGTTGTTGATGCGTTATTGTATACATCAAAACCTGTACTAGTACGAGTACACACTCGAAAAACCTAAAAAAACAAGTCAATATCCATCAAAAACCAATTGCAAAGAAAGAAAAATATATAAATTGTTTTAGGCCATGTGAAGGTTGGTTGGTGTAAGTGATAGCAATAGTAAATATTGAAAAAGTTATATACTTTTTTAGAACCATTTTAAGGTGTTGTGTATTTTTTTTGAGACCGATTTTATATTTTTATTTCCTTGCTCTGGTAACGAGGTAAAGCGCGGCGTTGAGTTGCGCCACTAAATACGTAATGCTTTCAGATTTCGACTGAAAGTGAGGAATGGAGTGTCTTAACATTCGGTTCCCATGTTCCCTCTACCTTTCCTGCTTTTAAGCCCTACTCGGTATAATTAATTATATTAATACATTTATTTTTGTTAGCTCTGATAAGACAAATTGCATCGTTGCGTTTTATCACTCAAACAATGTCTGAAATTCAGGCGGAAAACAGAGACTTAAGTATCTTGACACTCTCTCTTGTCACTCTCTGTCTACCTTGCAGATGCCAGACAAAGCAAGAAGCTGACAAAAGTCCAATATACTATATAGACATTTAGTAATTTAATTTTAACGTTTTCATCACATTTCCAATGTCACTTTAAATATTACAATTTTAAGTTTTCGCCCAGAAATAACAAAGTTTCTGTCATTTAATTCCCCCTATATTTTCAATGTCAACTACGTTGTCACACTCTAGGTAGGTTGTGTTTAATAAAAAGAAACGTGTGTATTATATTATATTATAGAAAGTAACAGCGACAAGCTGGAAGCAGGTGTCTGCTATAATCAAGTTCCAAAATTGTATAAGGCTTGTTTTACACATCATGTTATTATGATGAATATATACTTATACTTACTTATACTTACTTATGACTTTATTATATTTTTTTTATAGATTGAAATTTTAATTTTCTTATATAAACATCAAATACTAGCGACCCAAACGTGGTTTCGCCCGCTTAAACAAAACAATATATTAATTGCAGATGTGTTATTCTATCTATCAGTATCAGATATAGCTACAAGCTATATTACTGTACGGTTTTATTTAAAGCTGTTAAGTAGTTTTTTTTGCGTAAAAGTGATACAAACATCCATAATAGTAGAATTTTATCCCCAGTTAAAAGTGTTAATGCTTACTGAAAAGCTATAGAAAACAAATTATAGCGTCTCTTGCAAAATCAAAAAAATTGTTAATACGTAATTGTTGTAACGAGTATTAAAATACTCTGTTCCCAACTTTCCGCCGAATTCTGGAGGCATTGCGTGTTGAGTGGTCCAACACTCTGGTTCCAACCAGGGCGAAGAAATGATATTATTAAATATCTTTATTTCCCCGAGTGGAAATCTAACCCAAAACCGCGACTGGTGACTTGTGGATATAATTTACATATTGTTGTAATTGGGCAAAAAAAAAAATAAAATCATTTACTCAAGATAAGCATAAGTTGAGCTACCAAAAATCTTGTTAAAACTAATAAAAGCCCCTGAGAGTGTACAAAACATTTAAAATATACCACGAAAAACTGTAAACAGAAATCTCCAGTATTTTAACTAAAAATACACAATATTAACCAAATCGCACTTTAAAACAACGATTGATAAAGTTTCCTCTTAAATACCGCCATTATAGACTCGACTTTAGTATGGAAGCTATCGAGAAAAACGCGATCCAGTAATAATTCCCCCGAAACCCCTAACTAGAAGTTAGCATACAAATGTTCACAGCTATACTTCGGAGATACGAATGGAAAGTAAAGCAATTTACCAATATATGTACATATATTTGAATATTGTATGGAGTGTATGAATGAGGGCCTAATGTATGAGATTGAATGGACACGTTTTTATAATGTATTTACTAGCTTCCCGCTCCTGGAGTTGCCTGCGTGGTTTACGATTTCGTCGTGGAGTTTTTTTTCTCAAAAGAAATTTACTTTCTTTAGATGACAATAGAAATATATTATTAAGTAGCTTTTTTATTATTAAGTAGGTATATATTAATTATTATAAAAGTTGACATCAAACTAAATACAGTATGCATCATATAAAAAAAGAAAAAAAAACAAGTTTACAATTTACACATAAAAAATAAAGAGATAGAAAACCTTTTTTGAAACGAACATTGATTCACAATAAACAACGATAAAAGGCAATCATATTGTTTTTTTTTTAAACTCTACGCTGAAACACTTCGTTACTATTGAGACACATCCGTTCTCCATTTTCCGCCGAATTCTAGAGGAGGAATCGAACCCACACTGTTGCGTTTGCACGCATGCTTGAGTCCCAGGCACCACGACTGCAAGGTTATATTTTAAGTCATAAGAAGGTTATAATTGTAATGTGGAAATTCTAAAATGCAGTGTTCTTGATAGCTTTACGTGGTTCACCGAGCACGAAGCCTCAGGTGCAACGTTTGAATCTAAAAAATCGTGTTCAATGTAAATTTCGATATAAATATGTATTATTTTTAGGGTTCCGTATCTTTTAAACAAACCTTTATAAGATTACTTTGTTGTCTGTCTATCTGTATGTCAAGAGTCTTTATCTCAGAAGCTCTTGGAGATATAGAGTTAAAATTGAAACCATATACCTAGATCTCCTGTAAAAACGTATTTCTACATTTACTTAAGAAAAACATATGACCGTTTATGTAGCAAAAAATGGGTTTTCGACACTATAAAGGGAATCAAAATTAATAGGGTACTTCCGGTTAACATAGAATTAGGAAATTTGAAAAAAAGATATCATCTACAAGTACTACTAGTTCAAGAAAAAATCTGAAAACTATAGAAAAGAGAGTAGAATTTGGTATTAAAACTGCTAGTTCGAGTAAGATGTTAGATGAAAGGGCCTGGCGAAACTAAGCCTGAATTTTAGAATAAACGCGACCTCAAATCAGTTGTGGCGCAGGGGCATAAACGTGTGACTATAAAACGACACGCAAAGCCTCCAGATTTCCGCAGAAAGTGGGGAATGGAGTGTCTTAACACTATGTTTCCTCTGCCTACCTTACTGTAAACAGCGTGAAGCTGATTTAATTTTTAATTTAATTTTAAATATATATATTACTGTCAATGTAAAACAGCAATATTCTGATTTCAAATCTGTTATAATAACTGTAATTCAAGTACATTTGTATATATTGTTATTATTACGCCCCATTTAGTGATCATCAAAAGTAATTACTGTACTAAAAGCTCTCGCGTCATTACACAGTTTCTGTTACTGAATGTGGAAATTCTACGTACCAATGTGCCTACAGTATCAAGTATTTGAATGTATTATATAAAAAAATGAAATGAGCTTCACGTTGTTTGCCGTACATAGTAGAGTAGTCAGAGAAAATCAAGGAACCTAGTGTTAAGACACTCCGTTACTATTAAGACACTTTCGTTCTTCACTTTTCGACTTACTCTAAAGGCATTGCGTGTTTAGTGACGGAAGTCAACGTCTGTTTGTAGATATTTCATATCCTCGAGTGGGAATTGAACCAACAACCATTGCGCCACAACAGGCCTTTGTTCCTAAATTGAGTCACATATTTGTATGTTAATTTTAGACAAATATCATCAAGTCTTATTAAATGGAAACATCGTAAAAAGAATTTATAACCTTTGGCGTACAAATTTAATCTGAACATTACAATATCTAAATGCAATAGGCGGACTACCTACGCGTGATTCACTGAGTGCATCGAATATACTCGAACGAAATGGCAATTATCAAATAACGATATTACTGGTCTATATTTAGACAACTGTACATCTCCGGTGACATACATACATATATATATACATATTATTTGTAAGTTTTGATGAAATTTAAGGTTTAGTCACCCACATTCAGAGATTTGTCATGTTACCAGAGCAAGGAAATGAAAATATTAAATATTTCAATATCTCAAGTGGGAATCGAACCCACAATCGTCACGTAACAGTCTTACGCTTATACCACTGCGCCTCTACAGAGCATATATATGTAAAAATTCAAATTAAATCAGCTTCACGCTGTATCCCGCTCACAGCATGGTAGGCAGAGGGAACCTAGTGTAAAGACACTTTGTGACGAATTCTGGAGGCATTGTGTGTTGAGTGGTAGAACTCAACACCGCGCTTAACCTCGACACCAGAGCGAAGAAATGGAAATATTAACTTAAATTTAAGTTAATATTTCATCACCTCGAGTGGGGATCGAACTCACAACCAGTCGGTTTTACAGTCACACTTCGTCCCGCTGCGCCACAACTGGCTTCAAACGCATATATATGTAAAGATAAATAATATATGAACCAATAAGTAAGCCCTCTCAGCTCAACAAACACACACGGTTTCTCTGAAGGGCACTCGATGCCTCGGTGGAGTGTTCATCAAAATAAAGACTGTCTCACCTCCCTACTTGAAAGTAAATTATCGATACAGGACTGTGACGTCACGAGAATATTTGGTCCATATTTATTTGTTCTGGGAATAATGGCTTTGGGAGTTATCTTATCGTATATATTTTCGGCATAATATTAATAGGAGAAAAATATCAGTGGATTTAAATGCAATGGTTGTGGGTTCGATGATCAAGAATAAATAATTTTTATACTACTTATTCCGATAAAATTAAGTGTTCTATTGAGATTCGGTATGCAACACGCCATGCCTCCAGAAATCCTTTTAAAGTGTCTTAATGGGAACGGACTGTCCTAATAGTAGGTTCCCAAGCTCCCTTTGCCTACTCCGTTATGTGCGGTATACAACTTCAAGTTAAAAAAACATATATATGACTATTTGCTATAATAACGCATTG
The DNA here is from genome assembly GCA_013421005.1 of Heliconius erato x Heliconius himera. NCBI lineage: Eukaryota > Metazoa > Arthropoda > Insecta > Lepidoptera > Nymphalidae > Heliconius > Heliconius erato x Heliconius himera. The sequence continues at coordinate 32,219 of JAATLQ010016998.1, read as the reverse complement.
AGACATTGTTTGCGTAAAATCGCGGTGGTTATAGGTTCTACTACATTATCGCTGGGTTGGACGTTTAGGAAATCTAGTTTTTCAGTCACACGATTCCCCACCTTCAACTCAAATTATTTTTAAATTTATATTTCCATTTCTTCGCTCTGGTGTCGAGGACAAACGCGGCGTTGAGTTCTGCCACTCAACACGCAATGCCTCCAGAATTCGGCAGAAAGTGGGGAACGGAGTGTTGTTCCCTCTGCCTATCCTGCAGTGTGCGGGATACAGCGTGAAGCTGATTTTTTATTATTAAAATTGTGGTTTTATTTAAAGTGGTAATGACAGAAACACTCTGTATATTTTCATGCAAGACTTAGGGCTAGTTGCAATTTTTATTTAGTGTTTAATAAAGCCTATCAAACCTATCAGGTCCTCTTATAATGAAGCTAGGTAGTAAGCTTGTTTTGTAACAGTCTAGCATTACACTGTAACTTGCTCGTTATCTTCGTTCAGATTCAGCTTGAAATTTTGAATAACTTTGAAATCTATATTAAATAATATCAAAATCTAATTTAGTCAATAGCACTAACAAATATTTTTATATATTATTAATCTAAACTTACAAAATTTGAACGGAAAACACAAAATGAATATAATTTATGTACTACATACTAGTTTCTCTCTTCTGAAATATTTCATATTTTAATTTTAAAGCACGGCGTTGAGTTCCACCACTCCACACGTTAATCCCTCAAAAATCCAGCGGAAAGTGGCGATTGGATTGTCTAACTTAACAATAGACTCCCTTTGCCTACCTTGCTACATACATATAGCGAGGTTAAAAAACAGAGAAAGAAAAAGAAACGTAGTAGTTTTTACGTGGTAAGGTCAAGTGAAAATGACTTTAGAGTTGAGATCAGAACCATTGCGAGTCTATTTCACGATACCACAACTTTATTTTGCAACACAAAATCTATTTATTGTTAACCCTTTTACAAAAAAAAAATACTTTCAACAAAATAAAAGAGTAACCAGTACTGCTGAAATATACTGTCGAAGTTCCTTTTATATTGAACCGCGATAAACTTTCCTCTCCCATAATCTTTTGCTTACTTTTATTTACAGAAAATCTCGGATTTAGTTTAGAAACACGTTGAGAGTATAATAAGTATCTGCACAGCTTGTCTTAATGCTTCTTCTTACTTTGTATGAAATATTATTTTTGTTTTGGACGACACTATTTAGGCTATTATACATTATAATTATATATGGAAATATATTAGTTTAGCTCTTTAAATTTAATATTACAAATTGAATACAGTCTAGTTTTTTTTGTCATTTTTTTGAATAGGAGTCAGTCAGTCAGAGTCTAAAATACTCAGTTTCTCATTTTCATGTTAGAGATAGCCTTTGTAAACACAAAATAAAAAATAAAATACATTGCGATTTTAAATCTGATTAATCGCGTAAATTTAGTATTTATTATACTTTTTTGGAAACCCGACATGTAGAGTCCGTGGTCACGGGTAGACTGAGGTGGCATTCGTCTGTCAGTTGATATATTTGTTTTATCAAACTACCGCCAAAGATTTCTTACTTTTACTTGTGTAGCGTACTACCCTGCATTCTTGCAGACTATATGTTATCACCCTCTGGTTTAATTTCCTAGCTTAAAGAACAGCACGAGACGTTGAGTTCCGCTACTCAACGTAAATAACAAAAAAACAAAATCTAATTTTGATAAAAAGCGAAAAATGAGGCTCCATTAGTAGACTTGACTATAGTTTTTTGACCATTATTTGCTGGTTAAATTGCTTGCTTATTTCCTTTCAAATTTTATTTTATATATAGTTTTATATATAGTGCGGGATACAGCGTGAAGCTGAAGCTTTAATTTTCTATATATAGTAAATTTATCCTATAAAATTGAGACAAAAATCCAAGCTAGTGCTCAAATTAGACACCACTGTACCATCACTAAAAGCACTTAGTTGTAGCACTATACAGTTTGTAAAATAAAACGATGCTATTACAAAATACAATCCTTTGTTTATTTCAAAGAAATGAAATGTAGTTATATATGACTATATATTCAAACAAAGCTGTTTGAGCTTTAGCTGGGAACTGTCGCTTCGCTTCGTTTAATACTTGTTATAAATTGTAGAAACAGAGTGTGCTTTAAATGTACTAGCGGGATTTTATTACCCAATTGATATTAGCAGCTTCACGCTTTTTCCCGCATAGGTAAAGGGAACGTGGTGTTAAGACACTCCGTTCTCCACTTTCCACCTAATTTTTGAGATATCACGTCACGTTGTTGAGTGGCGGGATTTAACGTCGCCTTGTCTTGTTAATAGAGTGAGAAAATGAAAATAGTTCTAAGGAACTACTAGTGGGGATCGAATTCACGTCCGTTGTGTTTACGTTCACATGCTATACAATTTCGCTACGACAGCCTCAATGTATATAATTTTTTAAAATTATATTATAAAATGAGGCCGGTCGTGGCGCAGCGGTACGAGGTGTGGCTGCAAAACCGACTGGTTGTGGGTTCGATCCCCACTCGAGGAGATGAAATATTTACTTAAATTTATATTTCCATTTCTTCGCTCTGGTATCGAGGTTAAGCGCGGCGTTGAGTTCTGCCACTCAACACGCAATGCCTCCAGAATTCGGCAGAAAGTGGGGAACGGAGTGTCTTAACACTAGGTTCCCTCTGCCTACCCTGCTGTGTGCGGGATACAGCGTGAAGCTAATTTTTTTTTAAATTTATATTATAAAATAAAAGTCAATCATATAACAGTCATATTTTGTAAATTATATACACTTTTATGAAAAAACCTTAGGTATGTTAGAAATGCTCGCGAGTGTGAAATAAAAGACTCCCTTGAGAGACATGAACCTGGAGGGTGCCAACTTTTTACGACAGTAGTAACTGCTCTACAGAATATAAAATGTCATTTCTAGGTTTTCTAGCGTAAAATATAATGGAGGTTAGTATAAAAATCTGTGCCAATCTAAAATTATATTAATAACATTTTTGCAATGGAAAAAAAAAAATTAATCTTAAATGAGACTTTTACGGTAGCAGGGAAGACAAAAGAAACTTAATGTTAAGACACCTTATTCCTTACTTTCCTAATTTTGAGACATTACGCGTTGATTAACAGGAATTAAAGTCGTGTTTTGCTTTCACATAATGAAAAAGAAAATTATTTAATGAAATATGAACGTGCTCTTGCGTGAAAATGATTACTGACATAGACGTTATTCCACTGTGCCACAACGGCCTCTATTAATAGATCAGCTTTACGCTGTATCCCGCACATAGGGTAGGCAGAGAGGACCTAGAGTTAAGACACTCCGCTTTTTTTTTCTGCCAATTTTTTTGAATAAATGAATAATAGTTAATAATAATTCATTTTCCTAAGAGTGAATCTAAACCACGGCCGTCATGTATACAGTCGCACGCTTGTGCCACTCCGCCACGACGATCTCATTTGATTAAATCGTTATAAATAATTATATTTGAATAATTATATATGCTTATAAATAATTATATTTGACGGCCGTGGCTTATAAATAATTATATTTATAAAGCTACTACTAATCTACTTTTTATGTCAAAGCTAAACAATACTTTATTCTACACCTCAATATGTTTTCAAAATAATTCTTGTGAGCATAATACCATACATGTTATATGTATGTATGGAATATACAAACATAAACATAGTAGAGACACAGATATACATTCGAAGTTGCTATCGTTTGAGATGAGCTACCATTGTTCGCTGAACAAAAGTACAATGTGAATGGGATGCTGTATTTGGTGTATCTTATGATCAAAAGATGGATAGGACAGATGATTAAAGTGTGTAATCTTGAGATTAATATATATTTTTACAATTTAAAATTAAGGCTGACGTGGCGTGGGGGAACAGTGTCTGGCTATAAGTGTTACTGTTGAGCATACATCAGACTAAACACCTGCCTGGCACCTGAAAACATAGAGTTAAAACATTCCCTTCTCCACTTTTCGTCAAATTCTGGAGGCATTGCGTGTTGAGTGGAGGAACTCAACGCCTTGTTACCATAACGACGAAATGCCCACACCAAAAAATCGAACGGATCTGCAAAGACGCAATACTTCCAGAATTCGTTGAGAAATGGGCAACGGAAGTGTCTTATTGGGATCGAAGTATCTTAACACTGGGTTCCCAGGATCGTCTGCCTAACTTGCCACGTGCAGGATATAGCGTGATCCAAAAATAAAACAATACATAATCTGCAGAATTAATATTAAAAAATCACAAATTAAAAATACACATGAAAATAAAATATAAAACTTTAATGAAAATCAAGTGAGCTTAAAGCTTACATATAAATCTCTTTTCTTTTAGTCAAGAACACGACTCGTTCTAACTAACCGTAGGTATTTAATTTACTTGAATATATTATTCGGCTTTACACAGCTTCGTGGGAGAGTAATTCACCTAAATAATTAGGTTTGTAACTCGAGCGGGCGTGATTAATTATTAAAAGTAAATATGTGTAAATATATGTATACTTTATATTTACAGCTTCACGCTTATCACGTATAAAATAAAGAAAGAAGGGGAGAGTCAGTGTTGCTTGTTTCACCAAAGCTTCGAGATATTGAGTGAGGTGAGGTGGAGTTCAACGCCGCACTTTGTGTTGTTATCAGTTTGAAAAAATAAAAATAAGTCATTCAAACAACCTCGTGAAAAGCGAATTCACAACACCACGACAGTATATATTATTTGTCAACCAATTTAGTAAATACATATGAGATGTGCTCGTACATAAACTTTAGTTTAATTAAAAATTAAAAAAAAAAAATCAGCTTTATGCTGTATCCCGCACATAGCAGGGTAGGCAGAGGGAACTTAGTGTTAAGATACTCCGTTCCCCACTTTCTGCCGAATTCTGGAGGCATTGCGTGTTGAGGGGCAGAACTCTACGCCGCGCTTTGCCTCGACACTAAAGCAGAAAAATGGAAATTATAAATTTAAATAAAGGGGATCGAAGCCACAACCGTCAAGTTACAGTCACACCTTTGTGCCCCTGCGCCACGACGGCTTCAACATAAATGACAATATTATCATATTTACTAAATTTGTTAATGATTAAATTTATTAAGTTGTGGCAATAGAAAATTAAATAGAGCGCGCCAAAAGACCCAAGTCCAATCTACTTTTTATAAATTATAAATACAATAGTTAATGTTTCATATTGATGACAGACGGACCTTAGCAGCTATTTCGATTTTAGCGAATGGCGTGGTAGACTGAGGAAACATAGTGTTAAAATATTCCGTCCGAAACTTTGCACCCAATTTTCGATATATTTGCGTGTAGAATGGTGGATCTCAACGCCGCGTTTTTCCTATCAGAATAAATGAAAATGTATCAAATATTCTGGTAGACCGCATTAAAAAATATTATACAAGAATTGAAAATTGATCCATTCATGGACCAATTCAAAATAATTTATTAAAAAGTTTTTCTTTTTAACTTTGGTTTGGATATATTAAAAAAAGGATTGCCAGGATTTTTCAATCATATTTTATTACTGAATTTGATATTTAAGAGAAGCTTTAAGAATTTAAATAGATTAATCTAGAGGCCAGTCGTGAAACCGGGACACAAGCGTGACTCGAGCAAATAATTTATAATATTTTTATTTCGTCGCTCTGTTGGCGTTGTGGAGAACTCAATACCTCCAGAATTTGGCGAAAAGTGGAAAGGAGTGTCTTAACACAAGGCTTCCTCTGGTTACCTTGATATATGTGGCAAACAGCGTGAAATTAAAAAAAACATCTAAGTTATTTGACTGAAGCGGATGTTGCTGACAATATCATATCGTGGTCATCAAACACTTATTTGGTCCTATAAAATCCTACTTGGAATTTCACCTGCCCTGAAAAATATTACTCGTAAAAATATTTTATAAATCAATTTTATATACAGGTAAATGGCAAAGAAGCCGTACACATCCTTTCAAGTTAATTATGGTAGCAAAAAAACTGACGTAACCAAGCACTTTGTGTTTCTAGATGATGTTACAAGTTAAAATGTGTATTTTTAAGTAAAACATAAATAAAAGATTTTATTTAATTCTTTAGTTAGAGGCCGTCGTGGCGCCCAGGCGCACAAACGTGCTACTGTAAACGCAACAGTAAATATTAAATATTTTCATTGCGATGGGAATCGAACCCATTAAAAAAAATTAATATTTTCATTCCGATGGGAATTGAACCCATATAAAATATGAAATATTTTCATTCGGACACATCAGAAGACACAAGTAGCATATTAATTACCAAAAACCTATTTGTCATTAAAGCCTTTAAACTGCGCCCATTATCAACATATTGGGCCTTAATGTTTCGAGTGACTGCCAGTATCGCGATCATCTCTAAGCCAAGGCAAAATTGGCTTCGAAGTCATTAGGGGTCCTTGGCAGAGCGAGACAATACTTGGCACCAAATCACCGTTCTGCCCGTATATGGCCCAGGTTTGGTCTCATTTGGAGTACTGTTTCAGGGCTGGTGCACCCCAATTTCAGCTTAAACCATTTCATAGAGCCATTCGAATCATTGGGGACCCAATAATCTATGAAAGACTTAATGAAAATGAATATTGGCTTTGCCTAAAGATGTCTCCTCGCTATATATTCTCTATTGCTTGTGGACAGCGGAGACCACCACCTCCAGACGAACAGATTACCACCAGGTGATTCGTTACCATAAAAAAAAACCTAAAGTCGTAAGCAAACATATTATTACGATGTATGGAAAAATAAAGCAAAAATACTAAATTATATTAATAAAACCATAACTACTTCCAGTCATGAGGCCAATAGTGGCGCAGCGGCACAAAGTGTGACTGTAAAATCGACTGGTTCTGGGTTCGATCCCCACTCGAGGAGATGAAATATTTACTTAAATTTATATTTCCATTTCTTCGCTCTGGTGTCGAGGCAAAGCGCGGCGTTGAGTTCTGCCACTCAACACGCAATGCCTCCAGAATTGGACAGAAAGTGGGGAACGGAGTGTTTTAACACTCGATTCCCTCTGCCTACCCTGTTGTGTGCGGGATACAGCGTGAAGCTAATGGAAAAATAAAGCAAAAATAATAAATTATATTACTTAAACCATAACTACTTCCGGTAGGTTATTCATGTGGCACGTGTTACATGAAACGATGGCATTAAATTGACACTTTCTTTTGGAGTACAAAGTTTACTTATACGCCGGTGCTCGCTATATTTCTCAGAATACTAAAATGCAAAGCTTAACATCTCATGCAGTATTCATAAACGTAGAACATTCACCGGGGACTTGTTTAGCATCAGACAATATAAACACTTTCAAACCTCTTCATTTTAGACGCGATTTAACTGTGACTGTAAATGTGATAGGTATTGGGTTCGATTTCCATTCGAGAATGTGAAATATTTATTATTTTATATATCCTCGCTCTGGTAACGGAGTAAAGCTCGGCGTTGAGTTCTGCTATTCAACACGCAATGCCTCCAGAATACAGCGTAATTTGGGGAAAGAAAGTGTTTTAATAGGAACGTAATGTCTTAACACTAGGTTCCTGTTTCCCTTTGCCTACCCTTCTACATACCAGGGCAAGGTGGCAGTTTTGAGTCGAATACAGCGTCAAATTAAAAAAAAAACAATAAATTAAAATAATTAAGAAAGATTGAAGAAGGAGTTAATTAAATTTTGATTAATGATGGTACTTCAAAATACTTGACTTAATTTTAAATTTGCTGGATTTTATTTTAAAAGTCATGGCACAATTGGGAAATTTCCGTACACAATCTGAAATGGTTGTGAGTTAAATCTTTAGAATAAAAATAAACAGGTTGTCTGTAAAGTTGGTTTACGGACGATAATTTTCATGATAATATCATACAATAATATTGATCAAAAAATTGCATAATTTAAAATTAATAAAATATATATTATCACTTAATAAATAAATAATTTAATAATATGATCGTATATTTGAGGTAAGCTCAGCTAAAAGCTAGTTTTTTTCTTAAAAGCTAGTTTATTCGTTTTAAAATTAAATGAATGTTTCTCATTTACGTGAATAAATATTTCATTTTTGTAAATTCATAAAGCCAAATATGAATAGTTGGCAGCTCGGACGATAACCGTAATGTAAAATTAAATTTGAAAGTTCTAATTATAAAGGTGGTTTCTGGCTGTCATATTACATGTTTTAGCAGTAATGTAATATACCTGTAATATAATTTTATTAGTAAACAAATGTAAAGGTTAAAATGTTTTAAAGAGTAGAAAAGTTGTTTTAAAGAAAAAAGAAGCTTTATTTAAACATGCTGTTCCCGCTCATAGCGGGACGGGCAGAGGGAAGCTGGGAACCTCGTGTTAAGACATTACGTTCCTGTTAAAACACTTCCATTCCCCACTTTCGGCAGAATTCTGCATTTTTTTTTTCGAATGGACTTAATGCTGTTGACCTGGACTGGTCTTGACAGCGTCACCGGGCTGGGAGGGGAGAGTGTAGCTCACCCCTGAATAATTCTGCAGGCATTGTGTTTGGCAACCCGAAACACAACGCCGCGCATTGCCTCGTTACCTGAGCGAGAAATCAAGAATATTAAATATTTCATACGCTCATCTCAGAATTGAACCCACAACCGCTGTGTTCCTTTTGCTTATATCCATGTGTGCGAAATACAGCGAAGCTAAAAAAATTAATCTACGTATCCCAAAAAATATCGGATTCTTCAGATACAAAGCGAGGTCGTTGGTTCCTCTGGGAAGAGATCATCTGTGAAATTATCAGCTTTTTATCAGTGAATGTTGCTCAACTCCACAAAATGTCATAAAACACAACATTTTATTCGACTAAATTCACAACGATTGTCGAATAATGCAAATATAAAACTTATGTGTTTCCTCACAGACACCATTGTCAGAAATGGACCAAATTAAAATGAGACTACAAGGGAAGCACTAGTTTTGAAAATCGGTTCACCCAGTCAAAAGTTCTGAGGTCAAACAATAAAAAAAATACAGTCGAATTGATAACCTCCTTTTTTAACAAATGTCGGTTAATAAAATATTGTATTGCTTACCAAAATATAATACTGAACAGCATTTAAATAGTTTCAGCTATTTTCGAAATTAACAAGCTCTAATCCACAGACAAACAGACATACATACCTGCAATATTTCCCATTTCCATATAGATTTCCAAAGGTTGAAAAAATATTAGAACTAAAGGTATAAAAAATATTTTTTTTCTTATCTTCTAATTATGAAATATGAAAATTTTAATTTATTCTTATCAAATATTAATACGTGACAGTTATGCTTTCGGACGATGTCAGTCAGTGCCTTTGAAAATAGGAATAAAGTAATCAAAATATGAATTTGCATGTAAATCACTTTCATCTAATACCAACGAGTTTGGGCGAGCAATTAAAACTTAAGGCTGACATGTCGGTGTATTTATTTATATGTCGTTTGTATGTAATCTGTGTAATTTTATTTGAGGCCAGTCGTGGCGCAGGGGCACAAAGTGTGACTGTAAAATCGACTGATTGTGAGTTCGATCCCCACTCGAGGAAAAGAAATATTTATTTACATTTATATTTTCATTTCTTCGCTCTGGTGTCGCGACTAAGCGACTACCTACTCTGCTGTGTACGGGATACAGCGTGAAGCTGATTTGATTTAATTGATTTTTGTGTAATTAATTTTTTTTTAAATTTTACTTGTACTTATTTTTTTCATTTCTTGTACGATATGATTACTTAGTTATACATCATAGTTTATTTGATGTAAAGGTTTTATCACCATTAAAAATATTGTTGGCTAAAATAGAAATTGAAAATTGGAGGCACTGGAGTAGAGGCACTCGTCGCGCAAGGACACAAACAAGATGTAAACACGAATGGGGTCATTTAATATTATTTGTTAATATTTTTATTCTCTCGCTCTGGTACCAAGACAAAGCGCGGCGTTGAGTTCCGCCATTTAAAAAAAAACTTCGTTGGAAAGGGGAAATGGAGTATCTTAACAATAGGTTTCTTCTGTGTACCCTGCTTCATTTTGGAATAATAGAACGTTTTGTTATTGCGTCAAGATGGTACCAATTTTGTATTTAAATATAAGATTAGTGAGAATTAAGTAGAGTGAGGACTCGTAATTTTTTTAATATATCTTTTATTTATTTTTTGAGGCCAGTTGTGGCGCAGTGGCACAAATTCATAAAAGCGACTGGTTGTGGGTTTGATCCCCACTCGAGGAAATGAAATATTTATTTCAATGTATATTTCAGTTTTTTCACTCTGGTGTGAGGCAAAGTGCAACGTAGAGTTCCGCCACTCAACACGCAACGCCCCCAAAATTCGGCGGTAAGTGGAAACGAAGTGTCTTAATACTAGGTTTCCTCTACCTACCCTGCTGTGTGTGGCATACAGCGTGAAGTTATTTTTTTGTTTGATATTTAAAATAATTAGCATTTTTTTCACTCTGGCGGTACGATGTGGCATCATCATGGCTTAGTTTTATTAAAAACGACCTTCTATTTTTTTCAAACATTTTTAAAGTGTTATTCCACACTTAGGAAAGAAAAATACTTAAGTATTTAGAAAACGTATAAAAATTTGAACGCAGCGGGACTCGAACCCGCGCCTCCTGGAAACCGACCAGGCGCTCTGACCACTAAGCCATGCGTTCTCGCCAAGCTGCGTCAAAATTCTAATAATCGACCTTCTAAATAAATAAAAAAATAAATCGTTTTTTTTAAATATAAACGTAATAACCATATGCTGTATTTAAATATGGTAATTTATTTAATTTTTATCGGACGAGAGTTGAGCGGTTATCTTGACAGCAATTACTGTGCCACTTACTGTACGATGGCCATCAGTTTAATGCATATTATAATTTATTTTTTATAGAAATTTAATTTTATCATCGTTTATAATAGATTGGATATTTATATTGGACATAAAAAAAAACTCATATTGGTTTTGTACGAATAACTTTTTTGATCTTAAATATTTTTTTTTCAGATTATAGGTTTTTATTTTCAGTGTGAATATGGGTGTTGAAAATATAAGAACTATATAGTTTTAAATTAAAATAGAAAAAAAGTACACTTCAAAATGAAAATCGTATCTGAAATCTCTATACGGTAAAAATTATGTAGCAATTTACATCAAGTGTTAAGATTTAAGATTTTCATAAATTATATCATAGAAATCAGTAAAGTTTTCTTACATAAAAAAAGTTTTTAGACTATTTACGTATATTTCGATTCGCTACATTTTGATTTACTAAAAAATTTAACTTTTGAGATCATTGATATGTTTTTCAAGCTTTCTCTTCCATAGCAGAAAAAGCGCTGAGAACGGAGAACCTAGTGTTTAAGGTTTTCCGTCTTTATGTACCGCCTTACTTGTTGGTTAAAGACAACGATAAATTTTTATGATATTTAAAAGTTTTAGTATTAAAAATATATTATTTTTTATTATTATACTTTTTGGGATAGGCAAAGATATTTCTTAAACTATTAGTGAAGTACTGTTATTCAATTTCTTATTTTTTGCTCATCTAAAAACGTAGTACGCATACTGTCCTAACTATATATTAGACTAATAGTCTACAAAATTTCAACTTTGCTACAATGACGTAGGTCTGGGGGCCTTATACTATATTTTGAGTTATTCACCTTCACGCTGTATCCCACAGCAGGGTAGGCAGAGAGATCTTGGGAACCTAGTGTTACGACATCTTCATTCTCCACTTTTCGCCAAATTCTCAAGGCATTGCGAATTGGGGGCGGAACTCATTACCTCGTTACGAGAGAAAAGAAATGAAAATATTAAATATTTCACTCCCACGAGTGGGAATTGAACCAACAACCTTCGCGTTTACAGTCAGACACTTGTACCTTATAATCCAAATGGTCTAATAAAAAGAAAATCAAATTATAAATTTGAATAAACACATAATTTCAAACAAAACTCATATTGCGCATTTACCTTAGTATATTTTGAATTGATATCATGATTTTTAAATTTCATATGAGTGTTGACACCGTTGTGGCACAGTGTCACAAGGGTGTGACTGTAACGTGACGGTTGTGGGTTCGATCCCCAATCGGAGGAATGAATTATATTTTCATTTCCTTGCTCTGGCATCAAGGCAAAAAGTCCGGCATTGAGTTTCGCCACTCATCGTTCGGCCTCGAAAAATTCTCTAAGTAGGTTTCTTTTTCCTACCTTGCTACGTACGGGATACAGCGTGAAGCTGATATAAGTGTTTAAAAATTGATATAATATAATTATTATTACAAGATAGGCACTTCTTATGTACTTAACATAAACCTAATTGCATTCATTAATTAAAGTTAGCCATTCTTTAAGAGGGATTCTCAAGCTTGAACAATGGACCTAATTTAGAAAACTATTTAGATAGTGCCCACTAAGTCTTCTCTTTGTTAGTATTTACATTTTTTGCTAAACATAAGTTTGGATAACCAAATTATAAATTATACCGGGTAGGAAGATAGCACATAGTGTTGAGACACTCCGCTTCGCACAGTTCCCTGAATTCTGTAAGCATTGCCTGTTGAGTAGCGGAACTCAACGGCCCGCTTTTCAAAATGAAGAACTACTAAATATTTATTTTCCTCGAGCGGGAATCCAACTCATAACCTGTCAAACAATTGTGCTCCTGCACCAAGACTGGCATCTGTAATGTATAATATATCTATTTCAAATTTAATATCGTATTTCAACAAAATAAAACAACTTTCCTTTAAAGTCGGACAAAGTAATGGATCTTTATCAAAGAAGATATATGGAAGAGATGTGTGTTAAGTCGAGGGAATCTCCCACCTCTGCGCCTTATGTTTCACTTCGAACTTCGGGGATTTGCAAAAACCTTTTAAGAAAAATTTGAACTACGGGATTTAGCGTTCTATAAGCGAGTTATATGAGAGCAATATATTATGCGTCTGCTGGGAACTTGGAAAGGATGCACGTCGCCTGTGGAATAAATTTCAAGATGAAGTAGTTTTTTGAGGCCAGTCGTGGCGTAGCGGTACAAAGTGTGACTATAAAACCGACTGGTTGTGGGTTCGAGGAGAAGAAATATTTACTTAAATTTATATTTCCATTTCTTCGCTCGGGTGTCGAGGCTAAGCGCGGCGTTGAGTTCTGCCACTCAACACGCAATGCACTGCATTCCCCACTTTCTGCAGAATTCGGCAGAAAGTGGGGAATGGAGTGTCTTAACACTAGGTTCTCCCGCTTACCCTGCTGCGTGCGGGATACAGCGTGAAGCTGAAAAAAAAGGTAGTTTTTTAGTTTTACTTACTTAGAGCTGTTGTTGTGTAGTTGAAATGTGCTAAGTGTTAATGTGCTAGTAAAAAGAGTGAAATTAAGTTTTGTGATTCTGTAAGTAATATCTCTATTGAAATAGATTTAGTTTTCATTATTAACAGAAACAATTTCAAACATATTAAATTATATTTTTTTTTCTGGTAGGCAAAGAGAAGCTAATATTTATACAATTCGTTAACCCTAAATACATAACGTTCCTAGCTTTCCCTAATAACATAACTTGGAATCAATGACTTTTAATAAATTTTACTCGATTACGGTATTATAAATAATATTTAATTATCTTTATTTCAATTGACGCAAGTCATGGCGCAGGGGTGCAATCTTCTTACTATAAACGTGACCGGTTGTGGGCTCGATGCCCAAATGAGGAAAATAAATATTTAATATTTTAATTTTTTCTGGTGTCGTGGCAAAGCACGGCGTTAAGTTCCGTCACTCACATGCAATCTAAAATTTGATGATAAGTGGGGACCGGGGTGTCTTAACGCCCAAAAGATTTTTTTTCTTACTGCTATGTGCGGGACACAGCGTGAAGCTTTTATTTTATATTTAATTACCTTTTTTTCCTTTACGCAATTCCTGCATATGTATAACTCGGTAGGCAAAGAGAAACTTATATTTATAAACTCCGCTAAACCAAAAAAAAATATTGCAGTTTTACGTATAAAGAAAAGCAAAAACATTACATTCCCTACTTTCCATCCATTTATTCGAGCATTGCTCATTGAATTTCGGCACCAACATCACTCTTTCTTTGTCTTTTTAACACAATAAAGAAATGAATAAAATCATAGTAAACCCCTCTTTGAGAATCGTAGCCCAAACGTCACTTCTACACAGTCACTAAACAGTCATATTGTAAACTAATAAATTTCTCCAAAACATAAATTAAAAATTAAATTAAATCAACTTCACGCTGTATCCCGCAAACAGCAAGGTTGGAAGGGAACTTAGTGTTAAAACACTCCGTTCCCCATTTTCCGCCGAGATCTGGAGGCATTGCGTATTGAGTGGCGGAACTCAACACCGCGCTTTGCCTCGACACCAGAGCGGAATAAATGTAAATAAATATTTCATTTCATCGAGTGGGGATCGAACCCACAACCCGTCGGTTTTACAGTCACACTTTGTGCCTTTGCGCCACGACTGGCCTCAAACACAACGTCTCTCAAATTATCGTCAAGAGAGACCTAAATCTAAGGAGGCATTAAATACGCTACATAGATAGTAAATACAAGTAAACTACTATTTCTTGTATAATGAAGCATGGCATTGAAGCTGAAACAATAACTTAGCGTTAAAGTGTGAAGATAATCTGTTTTGTTCACGTTTACTCTACATCGTACTTTATGGTTGTCATCCAGTCTAGGGAAAGATATATATTTTATAAAATAGTCAAAGTTGATAAATGCACAGAGCAGGATAGGCAGAGGGAACCTGGGAACATAGTGTTAAGATTTTAATTTTCCACCAAAATATGGTGACGCATTACGTGTTAAGTGGCGGAGTTCAACGTCGCGCTTTGTCTCGTTACCAGAAATAACAATATTAAACATTTTATTCTTATTGCATTTATAGTACACATTTGTGCCCCTGCGCCAGGCAGAAAGTTGGCCGCAGAGGCACAAAGTTTGACTGTAAAATCGACTGGTCGTGGGTTCGATCCCCACTTGAGGAGATGAAATATTTACTTAATTTTATATTTCCACTTCTTTGCTCTGGTGTCGAGGCAAAGTGCAGTGTTGTGTTCTACCACTCAACCCGCAATGCCTCCAGAATTCGGCAGAAAGTGGGGAACGGAGTGTCTTAACACTAGGTTCCCCCTACAGGGGAGGGATACAACGTGAAGCTGATAAAACAATCTTCATACAGGATATTTAAGGTACAGTCATTTTTTTTAAATCCTTAAAAAACACATTTTGTTAGAATTGTACCACCAATATTTTATATTCAATTCAGTTTGTCATTATTATGTTATCTGTTGTATTTTCTAGTACATAAATTTTCTCAAAGTCTTAAGGAGTTCTTATTTCTTATTTACAAAAAAGGAAAGACTGGTTTTGCCTATTTTATTAGCTTCACGCTTTATCCCACAGAGAGAACCGAGTGACAAATCACACCGATTCCATTTTCTGCCTAAATTAGAGATGTTACGTGTTAAATGGTGGAATTTAACGTCGCACTTGGTCATACTTATACAAAAAACACTAAACTCTCCTCCCTCCTAATGGGAATCGAACTTACAATCATCGCGTTGACAATCACAGGCTTTCCCATTATTTCACGATGGATCCCACTATTTACGCTACTTAATAAATAATTTGGACACTAAAATACGAAATAAAATTACTGGGAGTTTAAATCAACTATTATAGAAATATTATTTAAATTTATAATTTAGACGAATAATGGTACTCGAGACAAATCTTCGTGGTTTTGTGTAGTGCCTTATTATTGTAAAATTATATTTGTTATATTTGATAGTAATAAATTTAAAAAAAATTTAAAATAATGCAAAAAGTACGTAATTCAACATATGTTATATGAAACAACTTTTAATATTGTTAAAACTAATGCGGTACCAGTAGTTTAAAGTTATTTCAGTGCATTGCAACATTCGCTTCTAAATTTATTGAACAACCCACGCTAAGTATGAGCTTCTTCCTACACTTTTTATAAAGGTCAAGTGTTTATAAGTTTCTTTTGGAATTTTGCACAGAGGCATTTTTATCTACTTGTTGAGGCCAATCGTTAGGGGGCACGAGGGTAGGACTGTAAATGTGACGGGTCGTGGGTTCAAATCCTAATCGGGGATATTTAATATGTTTATTTTTTCGCTCTGGTAACGGTACTACCGTCGGTAACTTCATCATAATATAGTCGTTATTAAAAATGTATTGTGCAAGATATTCTAGTCGTTTGATAAATTAATGAAAATAATATATAAGAACGGAAATGTCTTAATGGGAACGGAATGTCTTAACTCTAATTTCGCAGGTTCCCTCTGTCTATCATGCTCTAAAACTCACATAAAAAATAAATTCTCAAGTTACAAATAATATAAAATTGGCCAATTTTAAGAAAATAAATGTAATTTCTATAAAATTAAACTTCCTAATGCAACAATAAAAGATGTACAAAGAATATTATGAAGCACGCAACAAAGGATCGTCCGAGATACACGACTAAAGCTCTCGTCGACGAGAAATTGCCTCAACTTTAAATTTCCATTTAATTTTAGTGCAAAAATTGAATTTCATCATCATTTTTTGTTGTTAGTCTTTGAAACTTACATAGCGTTTAAGTATTCCTTTGTATGACAATTATCCTATTTACAATCAGAATGAAGATAGATATTTGGGTACGTAGTAGTATTAGGCAGGGTTCCGTACTTCAAATATAGAAAACGAAACCCTTATAGGATTACTTTCTTGTCCGTCTGTCCGTTTATCAAGATTGCGGGTTTTTTTAATATACTTTTATCAGGTCAATCTCTAAGTATATAATACAATCTAAGAATAAATATGATTTTAACCCACTATTACTTATACGTAGCTTAGGTGATAATACAATATTACGGTGTAAACGAGCTGGTGTGCAGTTGGAGCCATGACTTGAATATATACTCTTCAGAAGTTACGCCTTTCTTTGTCACATTGAGAGTCGTATATACAGTCAGTCGCTGTTTAAATATTTTTTTTTCATTTTTTACCACATCGAACTCACATTTATCACGTTCATATTTCCACTACGTTATTGAGTTCAAAATGTCACAATTTTTAAACACGGATTTTAACGCTACCTCGATTTAAAATGAGTCGAATAACACAAAAATTGCTCCATCAAACTATATTTATATGTCATTCGTAGTCTAATTTAAGGCGTAGTATGAAATATTTCAGTACCTTCAACGAAATCCCGACCGTCGTTCATCACGCAATCAAATCGGGCTGACCTCGATACTAAATCAGGGGTAGAACAGTTGATCCCCAAAGCCAACTTACAAGTTATTAGGGCGGATATGAGGAAGTTATGTGATATTATTTAGTTTTATACATTTTTGTACAATGGAAATGTAAGTTTAATCAAAAAATATTGAATTTCTTAAATATTTATGATATTTTTTAAATTTAAGGTTGTTGTGCCCTACTGTCATAACAGCGACTTTTAAAGAGATAGTCGATAATAGATTCGGTTTCTACGCGGAGAATTAATTATTATTATATACTTTATTTTCTTTGCTCTGGTAAAAAAACGAAGTGCAGCGTTGAGTTCCGTTTCCGTTGAATTTAATATTTGGAAAATTTTGTGAAAGTGTTGAAAGGAATGTGTTAACACTTGAATCCCTCTACCTATCCTGCTGTATGCAAGATACCATTTGAAGCTAAAAAAATGACAATTACATAATAATATATAATATAATTTATAATACGAAAATCTAATTTGTAATAAAAATATAATAACATTCATTCATGAATATTCCACCGTCCCGCTCGCAGTAAACGTATTTTGCAAAAGTCTTAAGCAATAAATAATTTTTAAAACAAACCTTTTAGAACAAAGTAGCCTTTAAACAGTACGTACCTTACCGTTTATTGAAATGATGAAGTTTTCCTTCTATAAAATGGAAACAATTTTCTTATACAAAGTTGGTTAAATTCTTTTTTCCATTTTTATGTTTGCTTCAACTTTGACTTGTACAGCGGATTACATCGAACTATGAGGAAGGCTTTCCTGATAAATGGACTATTTTCTAGACCTAGAAAATCCGAATAACTAATTTAACTTATATGACCAAATAACCAACTTATTGGGGGACTATGCATTTACAAAACTGCTTAGAGTTAGAATTTGTTAATAAATAACAATGGTTTTTCCTATAGTGTCATTTATATGAGAAATATATACAGGTTAAAAAATCTGCTTCACGCGTTTTCTCGTATATCAAGGCAGGCAGAGGAAACTTGACGCCAGACTGTAAAACGCGACAGTATTGGGTTCTATTTCCACTCTAGGGAATAAATTACTTTTAATTCCTCGTTCTGGTAAGAATATAGAGGCCTGTGTTGAGTTCCCTCACATACTACGTAATGTTTCGAAAATTGGACTGTAAGTGGGAGGCGGAGTGCCTTTACAGTACCAAAAACGACGGTTGTGGGTTCGATTCCCACTTACGAGAATGAAACATTTAATATTTTCATTTCCTTTTTCCGGTATTGAGGCAAAGCGCATTCAGTTCCGCCACTTAAGTATTCGGCGGAAAATGGGGAACGGAAATGTCTTAATGGGAAACGAAGCGCAACTAGGTCCCCAGGTTCCTTATGCCTCCCCTACTATGTGAGAGATACAGCGTGGAGCTTTAGAAAATGAACACGGTAAATCCAAATTTTAATTCTTTAGTAAAATAATGATAATTTATATTGCATTTATCACTATCAAGTTTTAGATTAATAAGGTACGTAAGTAATAGAGTGCTTCAGCTTACTAAGCCATTAATCTACCAAAACTAAACGCATTTCTAAACTTTGTTATAACATTAAATATGTTCAAAGGCGGTGTTATATGATAGGATAGAATAGGATATGATTTATTAATAGCTTTGAAACACGCTTGTCTTTTTTTTATATACATATACCTAATATATCAGCTTCACGCTGTATCCTGCACACAGCAGGGGAGGCAGAGGGAACCTAGTGTTAAGACACTCTGCTCCCCACTTTCTGCCGAATTCTGGAGACATTGCTTGTTGAATGGCAGAACTCAACGCCGCGTTTGGCCTCGACACCAGAGCGAAAAAATGGAAATATAAATTTAAGTAAATATTTCATCTCCTGGAGTGGGGATCGAACCCACAACCAGTCGATTTACAGGCACACATTGTGCCCCTGCGCCACGACTGGCCTCAACAAATATAATATGGAAAATAAAAATAATTAAATTATCCTAATCTAGATTGGACGTGTATCGCGTAGAGTTCCGCCAATCAATAAACAACGCGTTTAGAGTTCGACTAAAAATGGGTAACAGAGTTTCTTAACTAGGTTCCCTCTGCCTACCCTGCTGTGTAGCAAGCTAAAAAAAATGTAAACCAATGGCCAATCTGAATTAATAAATAAATAAATTTAGAATAATGATGTTCTTCGCGTCACGCTAGCTTACATATTTACTATACACGGTATTGGATTTTGATTGCTGAATGAAGTTTCCCTTAATATCGGTTACGATCGGGTTCCCTGTAATTGAACAACTTCTGAAATTATGTATTATAGTATCAATCATTAAGTTCATTAACTCGAAAACACTTGTCGTTTGAAATTTGTTGTATAATTTATGGTGTATTTGTTGGTAATTATAAGATAGGTTTGGATAAGCGTGGGACTGTAGATACGATTGATTGTGGGTTCGATTCCCACTCAAAGGAATGAATAAAAATAAAATAAAACAGCTTTACGCTGTAGGCAGAGGGAACCTAGTGTTAAGACACTCCGTTCCCCGGTTTCTGCCGAGTTCTGGAGGCATTGTGTGTTGAGTGACGGAATTCAACGCCGCGTTTTACCTCGACACCAGAGCGGAGAATTTAAAATATAAATGTAAATAAATATTTCATTTTCATTTTATGAAAGAATTAAATATTTTAAATTTTAAATTTTGGTTCTAGTGTAAGCAAAGGCAAGCCAAGAAGAATTCGACGGAAAGTGTGGAGCAGAGTGTAAACTAAAAAAAAAAGGTAATTTATATGCAGTTGTCCATCCTAGGACTTGTTTCATTTTCCCGCTGAACTGAAACGTTGAGTTTAAAATTGAGCCGACATTTTCTTACTATCCCTATTACGCGGGATAAAGCGTGAAGCTGAATGAGTAATAAGGCATATTTTTTAATAAAAAGAAATAATAAAAGAAGAAGAGAAAAATATTAATGTAAAAGGCATAATATACATCTATAGTAATCATTTTTTTAGTTAGTGTATAGTTTTTTTTTAATTAGAAAAATGTATATTTATTGCCTTAATATTTATGTGTAACAACGTCTGGAGTATATCCAATGAAAATAGAATGAATATGTTAAAATGTGAGCCCCCTTTGGTTTTTTGAAAAAACAATTTGATACAAGTATTTAGACTAGACTCAGGTAATTAACATGAGATTTGTGTTCAAGTGAGAGTAGGTACTTCTAATCTTATTTTAAGGCACTCTTTTCTGTTCTTTTTGCGTCTTTAAATAATAAATTGCTCATTTAGGCCGTCGTGGCTCAGGGGCATAAGGGTGTGACTGTAACGCGACGGTTGTGGGTTTGATCTGCATTCATAATTTCTTCGCTCTGGAACTAAAGCCTGGCCTTGAGTTCTGCCTCCAACTGTGCCATATAAAGTTGCATATTTTAAAATAATGTGTTATAAGATATTTATTTTCTTCACAGTTTTACACAGTAGTGTAGAGAGAGTGAAAGCTAAGACTTGATTAACTTTCTGCCCGAATCTAAGGCGTAGCGTGTTCGGTGGCGAAGTTTTAAAAACATATTAATGACACACAATACAAATCAAATCAGCTTCACACAGCGTCCCGCTCAAAGCAGGGTGGGTAGGCCGAGGGAATTAACAATAAAAATAATACTAATAATATTTTTTTTCTTTTCCTATACATTTTTGAAATTATGATTATTTACGTTAGTTAACTTCTATATATTTTTAAATAATTACAAATAGCTAAAGGTCATTCAAACATATTTTACTAAGCAAATATTACTAGTAAAACTGGATATTACTAATCACTACACTCATAGCACTTAACTCAAGCAAAATTGGCATACAAGTTTTGATATACATTAAATTTAACTTTTTTACATTCCAAAGTGAAGTATGAGGTCACTTTAAAAGTTTTTCCACTTAAAAAAAACTGTATAAAAAAGCGTTGAACAGAAAAACAAAATCGATTCACTTCTAATGAGAGCGCTTCGTTAAATTATCACATTCCGACGACTCTACAGAAACCTCCCTGTATGTGATTTTAGCCTCTATTCCCAAAGAAATAATATAAAAATTTGCATGGATAATTTAAACAATTGTTTTAAAATCGTTTCTTGTTTGAATCGAGAAAGAACAATGTGTGTTATTAGCGAATAGACCAGCTTATGGGTTTTAGTAATTAAATATCTAGAGGTAATATGTAGATGAAATATTTACTTAAATTTATATTTCCATTTCTTCGCTCTGGTGTCGAGGTTAAGCGCGGCGTTGAGTTCTGCCACTCAACACGCAATGCCTCCAGAATCCGGCAGAAAGTGGGGAACGGAGTGTCTTAACACTAGGTTACCTCTGCCTACCCTGCTGTGTGCGGGATACAGCGTGAAGCTAATTTTTTTTTTAATATGTATATGTGGAGACTGGAGTACTATAATAAATGTATTTTAGATTTTTTTTTATTTTATTTTCATGTTTTCATGTCAGTCACATAGGTCACGTGAGCACAGCGCAACAGGTGAATTCGATTCTAGTGGGAAACCTCGATTGCAAGGAAATTAAATATTTAATATTCTCATTTAATTGCTCTGGTGAAGAGGCAAAGGTGCTGAAATTTTGCCACTCAATTAAAAATGCCTCCAGAATTCGGTGGAAAGTGGGTAACAAAGTGTTGCTTAATACTAGGTTCCCAGGTTCCCTCTGCTTACGCTGCTATGTGCGGGATATAAAAATACATAATATAGAGTCCGGATATCCGGCACATTACTATTTTTACTATAACTCACTTATAGTAAGCGTAATGGTAGTTGATTCTAACAAAATCCAATATAAAATTCAACTTTATATGTTGAGACACAAAGAAGAAGAAAGAAGAAGTTTATATTGGATTTCGTTAGAATCAACTACCATTACGCTTCATCAGATATCTTTTCACTGCGCTACTATGGCGTTTTAGCCTGCAAGAACATATACGGCTATGAACTTTGGAATTTCAGAGATCGAATAGCCTACTCAACTGCAACTACTTCGAAATATGATTATATATTTTTCTTTTAAAGACAATGATGTATATTTTTTTTACATTACGTATAAAAATTTCAACGTAGCGAGATTTGAACCTGCGTCTCTTGGAAACCATCCAAGAAGCACACGTTGAAATCCTGCTTTTTCTTAGCTTATTTTTAAATTTCCTAATATACAAGATAAAGCGTGAACCTGAATAATAATAAATGTCAACTGCTTCACACTTCTTATTTTTATAAATTAAGTATAATTTAGTAAAAATAGTTCTTATTGACTTAATCTTAGTCTTAACATAAAAAAATATATATAAATTTTACTTTTAAAATTATTTTTCAAATTTTAATCAAGTTATATTTAATGGTTTTCTCACAAATAAATTTTAATCACAATTCGAAAATATACTTCAATTCATAAATTCTGAGCCGTAAAGCCCAAAGATTGGGCTATAAAAGTTGAAAAAATCTCCCTTTATTTGTAGTTTACGATTATATTCGGATTTACGATGGCACCTATTAAATTTACCCTCTTTATTACCTAACTTTCAGAATGGAGACCAAATGGAAGTATCAATTTATACTATACGCCAACCTGGTTTGACTTAGAAATAATTAAAAATAAAGTGATTAAATATTTAAAGGACATACGTTAAAAAATATACGTGTTTTACTATCCTTTTTACCGTTATCGACTTCTTTACACATGATCTCCGGGTCCTCATGTTTTTAGGTGGCCTTTCTCCATATAGCGATATTTTTTCTCGAAAGTAAACTGAACTCTCATCCTGCCTCCCTTACCACGCAATCTTGCTTTAATGAATTAAAAAAATATATAACTTTAACGATAGGTAAATATAATATTGAAGAAAATAAGTAAAACGCCACAATAAACGTAACAGTTGTCTGTTCGATTCCCACTCGGAAAAATTAAATATTTTCTATAATAATTATTAACAAAAAAAAAATCATGTCTTCAATTGCAACCGGATGCCATAACCAAACTTTCACCAAACTATCATTGAAGTGTACCCTTTCCAATAAAAAAAGAAACATCGAAATTGGATGGCGAGATGTTGACTTATTCGTATGCAGATTTAAGATGTAATATTCTCATGGATATCATTACCAGAAATAGACCAAATTGGGAACACACGACATCAATATCGATTCACTCAGTCAAAAGTTCTTAGGTAACGAATTAAAAAAAAACAGCCGAATTGATAACCTCCTCCTTTTACAGAAGTCGGTTAAAAATATTTTTATAGGCATAGAGGTTTCTATTATTTATTTATCCGCTACTGATATCGGCCCTACTTTTTATTACACGTAATCTTTTTTTATTACCATTACTTATTTTTTTTTTATACTGATAGGCTACATTTTTAGTGTCTAGCAGTTAATCATCATCAGTCTATTGGTTGTTTTCTCTTCTTTATGCAGGAAACCAGAGACGAAGCTTTCTGTAATATAGCGGTCGTGGAATATGATAACCTCGACTTAACTTAACTTCACGCTACAGCGTGGGATAGATAGGGATACCACCTAGCTGGGTAGTCTGAGAGAAGGGAGCGCCAAACGCTACGGATCAAGATACTTTATAATACGTTAAGTTGAAACCTGATTTGAAATATTATCCATTATTTTCTTCTTTTTTTTCACTTTTGCGCTGTGTCCAGCACACCGCAGGTTATGCAGGAAGTTAGTGTTAAGGAATTCTGTTCCCCATTTTCCAACGAATTCGTCGCGTTGAAGACATTTCGAATTGAGTGAAGTGACACCGCTCTGATGGAAGAATTGAAAATATTAAAAAATCCATTTCCTCCAGTAAAAATTGAACCCACAACTTGCCGCGTTTACAGTCACACTTTATGCTCTTGCGCAACGATTGGCCTCAAGAAATATTATTGGTATTTCTAGAATAGGAATTCACAAATAAGTCTTACTTGTGTTCCTAATTGGGGACGTCTATTTTTACTTGCAATACTAAATGTTAAAATAATTCATTTCTCCGAGTGTGGATCATTATTACTATCCCACTTACATTCAGACGCTGTCCTAAAGCGTCACAATGGCTTCCAGTTTTTTTTTTAAATTACGTGTTAGTGCTGTATCCCGCACACAGCAGGGTAGGTAGAGGGAACTTAGTGTAAGACACTGCGTTCCCCACTTTCTGCCGAATTCTGGAGGCATTGCGTGTTAAGTGGCAGAACTCTACGCCGCGCTTTGCCTCGACACCAGAGCGAAGAAATGGAAATATATATCTAAGTAAATATTTCATCTCCTCGAGTGGGGATCGAACCCACAACCAGCCGGTTTTACAGTCACACTTTGTGCCGCTGCGCCACGACTGGCTTCTGTCTGTCTGTCTGTGTATGTGAAATCTTGCAAGCTCAATTTGATCCACTTCCCGGTGTCCGAAATTAGATTATGACTTTTATTCTGGTGACAATAAAATTAAATATAATATATATTGTTGTTAATCCAAAATGGCCGCCGTAACAAAATGGCGGATTACACATTTTTGCACAAACTAATATAATAGGTACACTATGAAAATAATTGAAAAAGCTTGTTTTTTAAAGGTTTTATTAAATTAATATTTTATTAACAATAATTAAATATTTATAATAAAGAAACAAAAACAAACGCGTTATATATAAAAAAATTAACCAGAATATATGCTGTTCCAAAGAGGAAAAATCAATAGTCAAAGTTAAAGTAAACTAAATAATGGCCTCGGAGTAAACACCCCTATGCTAAGCGTCGGTATTGCTTTGAGAGGACCCCAGAAAGGAAAATAAATTAATTTTGGTGAACTAAAACTAAATACAGGATATATTGGTAAAAGTTTTACTTAAGTAGTCGTTTTAATTTAATACTGAATCCAATAAAAAAATGTTTCAGCTTCATGTTGTATCCTTCACACAGTAGAGTAGGCAGAGGGAACCTAGTGTTAGGACACTCCGTTCCTCATTTTCCGTCGAATTCTGGAAGCATTGCTTGTTAAGTAGCAGTAATAAATAAAAAAAATATTTTTTCGGCGCGGCAAAAAAAATATAAATAATATATTTTAAATATTTTTTCTGTTTTTTTAGCTACTCACACTACACTCACAGGAAACCTAGTCTTAGAACAATGTTCTCAATTTTCTCCTAAATTTTCCAAACAAATATTATTATGATTTGGGAAATATAACAATTTTTATTTTATTTATTTTATTTTATTGGCAGAACTCAACGCCGCGCTTATGTCTTGGTATAGTACCACTTCGCTCTAGTAAGCGAAAAAATGAAATGATTAATAAATCATATTTTAGAGTTTAAAAACTTGAATGAGGCCGGTCGTGGCGCAGCGGCACGAGGTGTGACTGCAAAACCGACTGGTTGTGGGTTCGATCCCCATTCGATCAGATGAAATATTTACTTAAATTTATATTTCCATTTCTTCGCTCTGGTGTCGAGGCAAAGCGCGGCGTTGAAGTCTGCCACTCAACACGCAATGCCTCCAGAATTCGGCAGAAAGTGGGGAACAACGGAGTGTCTTAACACTAGGTTCTCTCTGCCTACCCTGCTGTGTGCGGGATACAGCGTGAAGCTGATTTATTTATTTTAAAAACTTGAATTAAATTTATCAGAGAGTTCCTATATAGGGGTCAAAACAATGTTTTTTGGATAAAATTTGCATATTATTGAATTCCGCCAATCAACAGACAATGCCTTCAGAATTCGGCGGAAAGTGGAACGGAAGTGTCGAAATGGGAACGGAAAGTCTTAACATTAAGTTTCTAGGTTCCTTGTGCGGAGCTATGTGCGGGATACACAGTTAATTCAAAAACACCAATAATTCTCAACTGTGCCGTAATGTCGTTCAAATTAATAAAAATAAAATTTAAATCTTCATTTGTAATTTAAAACCTCATTTCATAAAAAATCCACAAAGATTTGGAAAAGAAAATGGCAATTAAGTAAATCAGGTGCCCACAGCCGGCGATCATTTCCTCTGAGACAGTGGAAGCAATGGATCATTGTAAATATCTAAAGATATTTACCTACAGTAAGTATTATTAGCGTTATTAACAGTAGGTATTATTAGCTCCGACCTAAAAATACCTACTGTTTACCTAACCTATTTATCAGCGTGGAAATGTTTTGTTGATTAATCGCAAAAAGTAAATCATCATCAACGGGAAAAGGTTTTTTTGTAACTTCACGCTCTATCCCGTTATATGCGGGAGGGTAGGCAGAGAAAAACTGAAAATTTAGAGTTACATTTCGTTCTTATTAGGAGAACTTCCGTTTCCCACTTTCGAAATTTTAATTTCGAATCCTGGAGACTTTGTCTTTTGTGCAGCGCCACTTATCACCGCGTTTTACCTGGACAAGGAAATGGAAATTTGACATATTTAATTTCCTCGAGAGATAATCGAACCCACAGCATGTCGCATTTAAAATTGCACGCTTGTGGCCTTACGCCACCCAAATGGGCTTTAGTTTTTAAAAGTTTTTTTAAATAAAATCTATACCAATAAGTGCCTCAGTGGAATAGCGTCTAAGTGTAAACATAATGGTTGTGAGTGCGATCTCAATTCGGGGCATAGTATAAGGGCATAGTATTTTGGTCATCCAACGAATAATTTCTATACAATTTTTCTCTATTATTTTGATACGTGTGATAAATTAATAAAATAATTTATTTAAGCTTCACGTTTCCTGTATATAGCAGGATAGGCATACGGAACCTAAGCTGTGGCGAAACTCAACATCACGCTTCTTATTATCAAAACAAGGAAATGAAAATATATCTTATATAATTAATTCCCATGAGTGGGAATTGAACCCACAACCGTCGCACGTGGCTAGGCACCACGACAGCCTGAATCAATAAAAGTTAATTAAAAATAAACTATTTTTCAATTCCTCCATCCTGTTGAATAAAAAATAAAAGAATTTCGCGTGTTACTTGTCAAATTAGCTATTTTCTTTGTCCTATAGATAGAAATAGACGATTGTTAGCCGACTGTGAACTTAAATAATAAATTCAATAAATACGTTTCTACGATTAAAGAACTAAAAATGTCTTGTGAATTGTTTTCACGATTTATATCAATTGATTGGTGAAATAAATAATTTGAATGAGAGGCCAGTCGTGGCGCAGGGGCACAAAGTGTGCCTGTAAATTGACTGGTTGTGGGTTCAATCCCCACTCGAGGATATGATATATTTATTTACACTTATATTTTCATTTCTGCCACTCAACACGCAATGCCTCCAAAAATTTACGGAAAATGGGGAACGGAGTGTCTTAACACTAGGTTCCCTCTGTCTACTCTGCTGCGTGCGGGATACAGCGTGAAGCTGAGAAAAAAATATGTTATTTTATTTGGTATCTACATAATATATTTAACTATTTTTAAAGAATAAATTTCAGTCTGATCGGTTGTGCTTTTGTTCATGCTAATCTCAGAAATGGCCTAACTGATTGAAATTGAGTTAACACTATTTGATTCAAAAATAAAAAAGTTATATCAATTTAAATTATTTTATGCGACAAAATTGCTATTTACTAAAACAGTTTCTATATACTGAACTGCTAAACTCCTCTTCTTTGCCCTCGCCTTATGCCGAGACGCTTTCCTTATCATTTCCTTGTTAAGTTGCGGAACTTAACGCCGCGCTTTGCCTCGACACCAGAGCGACGATATGAAACTATAAATTTAAAGAAATACTTCGTTTCCTTGAGTGGGAATCGAAGGTACAAAAAAAAAAAGTTACTTTTACAGAAACACACTTGTGCCCCTGTACCACGATTGGCCTCAGCGGCATTAAGCTATATCTAATAGAAAATAAAAATAAACCAATACGATGTTACATTCTTTCCATGTTTGTTGAACAGTAACCATAGCGAGCTATACAACATCGGCATTGGCAAATGAAGTCATTAACTCTACTGATAATCTAGTGCTATTTTGAAAACGAAGCCTTTTGTTACGTCAGTTTTAACTTTGATCCGTTGGGCCTACCTTATCTTTGTTTATTCGAAGCGAATTTTTAACCGACTTCAATAAAAGGAGAAAGGAGGTTCTAAAGTAGAATGTTTTTTTTAATATGTTACCTCAAATTTTTTGACTGGGTGAACCGATGATTTTGATGATTGATTTTGAAATTGGCTTCAAACTAATGCTACCTTACTACAATATCAAATTACTAAGCATGTGGGACGAGAGATAAGCGTGATGCTGAAAAAAATATATAAAATGTTTGTTTTTTCAACTTTACGCTGTATTCCGCACATAGCAGGGTAAGCAGAGGGAACCTAGTGCCAAGACACTCAACTGAGTGTCTTGGCACTAGGTCATCCATTGTCCCGTGTTAAGTGACAGAACTCATCGACGCGCTTTGCCTCGACACCAGAGCGAAGAAATGGAAACATAAATTTAAGTAAATATTTCCTCTCATTGAGTGGGGATCGAACCCACAACCACATTTTGTGCCCCTGCGCCACGACTGGCCTTATAAAATGTTTTTTTTGTGTTAAAACCGTTTACTTAAAATAATGTGCGGAAATGTAATATTTAGAGGGAAAATTTGCTTAAGATATATATTATACGTAATTTTTTGGTCGCAGTAACATCTTCCTTATTCCAACCAAGTCCTTTAATAACTTATTACGCCCGTTACATAATTAGTTTTTCAGCTTCACACCTTATTCCAGCAAGCCTTAAGGTGTGAAGCTGAATAACTACGCATATAACAAGGTCGACGGAGGGAACCTAGTGTTAAAACTCTCCATTTCTCACTTTCCGATGACTTGTAGAGACATTGAACGTTGAGTAGCGAAACTGGTCACACTTTGCCTTGGTATTGCAACAATATTTCAAGTACAGTTTCAGTGGCATATGTTATTAGTTATATTAAGAAACAAGCATTGAGAATTTGAGGCCAGTCGTGGCGCAGCGGCACGAGGTGAGACTGTAAAACCGACTGGTTGTGGGTTCGATCCCCACTCGAGGAGATGAAATATTTACTTAAATTTATATTTCCATTTCTTCGCTCTGGTGTCGAGGTTAAGCGCGGCGTTGAGTTCTGCCACTCAACACGCAATGCCTCCAGAACTCGGCAGAAAGTGGGGGAACGGAGTGTCTTAACACTAGGTTCCCTCTGCCTGCTGTGTGCGGGATACAGCGTGAAGCTGATAAAAAAAAGAAACAAGCAACGTGCTCACGGCTTCAACTTCCGCTAGAACTATACGATTATTTATCTATTTATCTGAATTACTTTCGTGTTCTAATAACATTATCACTTCACATCATTTTGTCAAAAATTAAACTACTGCACCAATTTAGATGAAACTATACAGTTATACAGTTAACAGTTACAGTTAAAAAATACATAATTTGACTGTTTTTGCTGCTAGTATTTATATAAAATACTTTTAGCTCTGACTGACCGACAGACAATGGATAGTTAAAACAACTGGACCGAGAATATCGAAATTTAGTAAGTAGGTTTTTTGGAAAGTGGAGAGGAGGACTATGACAGGATTTCTCGATTTTTTTACGGACATATTATTCTAAATAATACGTCCATGTAACAAAGTTACGGGCGGCGATCAGCGCCATGAAAGCCTACATAATTTCAATAATTTCATCAATCTGTATACAGTTATGTCATCAATACATTGTTTAACACTTAACAAGGGTGGGTTGGCGAAATTGGTTTAGCTATTCGGGTCAAACGTGCTTTGCTGAGCCATGCCTAGGTGTGTTATTAGACGATCAATATATATACGTATATATAGGTACTCAGTAAATAGAACAATTTGATGTTTAATCGACGACGATCGACAACGACGATCAACGACATCACACCGTAAACCCGAAGGTCATCATCATCATCAGCCTGTCTTAGTCCACTGCTGGACGTAGGCCTCTCCAATGGCACGCCACTGAGCTCTATCTTGAGCTGCCCGAAGGTTACAGGTTCTTTTCCCCATTGGAGAAGTGCATTGTCTTCATTTCCTCGCTTTTGTAATAAAATATACCGTGCTATCCAGTTCTACTACTTAACACGCAATGTATCGAAAATTGAGTACGAAATGGGTGATGCAGTTTTCAACCATTAGGTTCCCTCTGCTGGCCCTGCTGTATGCGAGATACAAGGTAAAGCAAGAAAAAAAAGAAAAAATATATATTATTAAATAACTACTAAAATAATAATGCTTAAACGCTAAGTTGCTTTTCGAGTAAAGAATATTCAATTTCCACACAATGCTAGGAAATAGCGCGTATTTGAAGCAATCTGAGAACTGTTTGTTTCAGCATGCAACTATAACTATAGAAATCTCTAACTGTAGGTGAAAGCTAGTACTGTTTTTGTTTCATTTGAATACCTGAAAATTGTTTAGCAATTAAATTAAAGTAAAGGAAAATACTCTTTATTGCATACCAGACTAGATAGTAGGATATCGCTGAGTTCGCGACAAAATTAGATAATTTAGTAGTCAGCTCAAACTCAGGTCAAGGTATTTCTTTTATTTATCTTTTTTTCTTGTAAAGCAGAGTAGATAAAGAGCAACCTTATATGAAGTTATTTCGTTCTTCACTTTCCGTCCAAATTCGATTAAATATACTTTTATAAAGTTTTTTAGGGATCCGTATGCAGAAAGAAGAAAAAAACCGGAATTACGATATGATCAATTTGTCTTAAAACTTAACCCTACAAGGCACCTAGTGCCACATGAGGGACATCCACTTTAATCGTTCCTATAATTATAAAACTAGAAGTAGCAATACCTCTTGATATCTTAATAGAAGCTACAGATATTTAGCAATGTTATAGCATGGCTCTTTACCTAATAATATCATTCATGTATTAGTTATAGCAAATGAAATGCAAAATTTGAATGAAATTGAAGCGTTACTCATTTGTTGAAATTAAAAAATATTTAAAAAAATGTTATTCAACAGTTTTGACTTAAAAAAAAATATTGTGCATTGTAAGTAAGTGTATATTTTGCAAAGGTAAGTTATTTTTTATATTACATAAGTAAACATATTAGAAAATCATACTTTTATGTGTGTTCCACATACGGTACGTTGAGCTTTAGTGTGCATTTTAACTTATACGTACTTACGATAACTTTCCTTACAAATATTATGATTTTTTTAGTTAATGGCGCGAAGAAGATTACATGATTAAAATATTAAGGGTTTCTAGGCCATTCCTTCTGGGTGTGAGGTCGGACAAGATTTTTGTGATGCTGAATGTGATGATGACATCGAAAGATTACCCAAAACCTCCGCAGTGATCTCCCGTCAACGATCTCGATGATTTTATTTTTTTTAGATATATCAGACCCTTAGCCTAGTAGATCAGAGACAACTACAGGTACTATTACCCAATCTCGGGCACCTAGACGAACATCGACTATGAGTAACACAATTGGTCTAGAATGAATCTAGAATCCCTGGCTCTGTAACTAACCTAAAGAAAAAAAAGAAGATTTAAGTAGATTTAAGAAGAAGATTCATCTGATGAGGTTGGAAATAAAAGACAGAAACCAAATATATCAATCCTACCTCCTCGTGATATCAGACTTGATGGGTTTGAGTATTTTCCTGTATGGAATCAAAAAAGACAACGGTCCAAATATCCTGGATGCAAAACTAACTTTGCCTCGATAAATCTAATGATTGCTTTTGATCTTTCGATCAATGAGCAGATTTATGAAATAAGTTATAAGTATGATTTCTAAATATATAAAATAATAAAATATATAGTGATAGTCATTTCTTTTAAATGGGAATTGTTCAGTAGAGACGGAAGATACGA
>JAATLQ010016988.1:0-75070 GCA_013421005.1 Heliconius erato x Heliconius himera | reverse complement strand
TAATTCAATGAAATTAAAAAGCTTTTAAGTAATTTTATCAATAAACTTAACATTAGAAACGATGGAGATCAAATATCAGTACCATGTTAACTGAAAAAAATAATATACCTAGTTTAATATTGCGATTGTACTAGTACTAATGTTAAATAACTTTAATATTATTAATAGACTTTAAAAAAACAAAAAAGTAGCTTTGGCTTCGTAGAAGTACTTAACATTATGGGATCAATCATAGAATAAATCTAATATTATAAAAATAAAACAATATTTTTTAAATAAACAGCTTACTACCTTAATTTGAACTAAGAAAAATTAAATTTAAAGGAAAACATGAATGTAGTACGTGACGTAACCAGCAACTGAAATTGGAGGAAGTAGTCTACGTAAGAAATAAAAATTAGCTTCACGTTTTATCCCGCACACAGCACGGCAGGCAGAGGGAACCTAGTGTTAAGGCACTCCGTTCTCCACTTTCTGCCGAATTCTGGAGGCATTGCGTGTTGAGTGGCAGAACTCAACGCCGCGCTTAACCTCGACACCAAAGCGAAGAAATGGAAATATAAATTTAAGTAAATATTTCATCTCCTCGAGCGGGGATCGAACCCACAACCAGTCAGGATCAATCATAGAATAAACCTAATATTATTAAAAAAAACAAAATCTTTTTTAATAAACAGCTTATTACCCTAATTTGAACTTAGAGAAATTAAATTTAAAGGAACATGGATATAGTATAGTGACGTAAAGAAAAAAATTGTACAAGCTACTTTTTTACTATTCATAGATGATGAAACATTGGCTAAAATGGAGTCTCCAATATTTATTAAGTGGTAGTCTAATTCCATTACGTAGTCTTCATACGTCAGTTTCTTGTAAAGAAAAGTTCAGTTTAGTTTTGTTTTTCTTTTGCGGTATTTTGTTATATATAATAATATTCAAAACTGCCCCCCTTATTTTGTTCAAAGCTGCCTCAGTGGTATTTGAAAAATTAAAAACGTTTTTTTTTCAAGTAAAAGTTTAAAAATTGTATTAATTTCTAGTTTATTGCATGATATATAAAAAATTCTAACTAAAAGAGGAAAAAATAAAACCATATACCATGAATTGGATCCCTGCGATCCTTACGCGTTTATTTAAAAATGTATAAAATTTTACTCAAAATCAAACACTCCTCGTAACTCAACCACGGGCTCTCATATATCAGCAGTGACAAGTGACACGTGTGCAGGTTAGTGCTGCCACTACTCAAAAAAAATCTAACAACATTTCTTTTTAAAATAGCTCTGTTAACACATATTTTCAAAGGTGCTCCTGTTCAAAGCTGCCCCCCTCTCCCCTACATATATTCCTTGCGCCTTTACGCACATTCTGCGATCTGTCTACACTATTGGTAAGTAGTTGGCTTGTGTGATTAGTATGGGACACAAGAGTGTTTACTACTCAGGAAAATGAAATATTTAATGTTTTTATTTGCTCGCTCTGGTAACTAGGCAAAGCGCAGCGTTGAGTTCCGCCACTCAACCAACACGCAATGCCTTCTGAATTAGGAAAAATATGATTCCAGGTGCCTTCTGCCTGCACTGTTATATGCGGGATACAGTGTGGACTTAAATAATAATAATAATAAATTGAAAGCGTTTTCATTTCCACATTATTATATTATTACATTTTTTATTAGACGGTGTTCGATCACGATATCATGCGAAATATTAGTACGGGTCAATTGTTTGATTTATTACATTTTTTTGTTACCTTTTATAATAGATCGTGTCTCTATTATTATAAAAGCATAGCAATAAATATTGCGAGAACACATAAAAAACATAAAAACGTCTATAAGAGTTACATTTTCTGAAGTTATTTTAAATGTGTGTTTTTGCTAACACGCAAGTGGACAATCAAAATTTAAGTCACGAACTCAATTGATTCGTACAGTTGGTACGCCGTTGTAGTTATAAGTTTAAAGCGTAAAACTTTTTTTTAGTTTCACGCTGTATCCTGCATGTGCCTAGTGGTAGTAGGGAACCTAGGTTCCCTAGCCTTGGGAACCTAGGTTCCCTAAGGAGTGCCTTAACACTAGTGAATCCACAACCGTCACAGGTTTGAACCCCTGCGCCACGACTGGCCCCAATGACTGACCCGAATATTAAACTTGATATATACAAAGGATATCGCGCAAACGATGACTACTTAGCCATCTTAAATGTTGCGTAGTTACCTATATACTTTCTATATGTTATTCATCTTGCGTTACAACGCTTGCATAGTAATATTCACTAATAATATAACTTTTCACCGTTTGACATCATCGTTGCGGTGAGAGTAACGACGTGAACCGCCAGGCTGGTTAGTTGTTATTTTCAAGTGGTGTTCAGTTCTAATTTTTTTATTTGACATTTTAAAAAACATTACAACAAGTTAATAATATATTTTAGCTGTTCGCTTTGTCTTGTATACGGCAAGGTATTCAAAGAAAACTCGTTGTCAAGACACTCCGTTCTCCGCTTTCTACTTGAAATGGAAACATCGAACATTAAGTAAGAAAAAATGTTTGTTACTCATAAACCGCTTTAGTATCGAAATAGCTACTAGGTCATGTGGACTACGAGCCTTAGATAATTTTATTACATTTCTCTTTAAATTTAACACATAACCTTATTGTTTTCTAATATTCATAAATTTACTTGCTAAGGTTTAAACGAATATATTATTGTGTTAGAAATCGGAAGTGGTTAACGTTTTAAAAAAAAAACAGGACAAAAACACATATGATCTATATGATTCTAAACTATTTTAAAAGAGGTACTGTGTATAATTGCAATAAGCGATATGTATCACCTACTAACAATACTTCACACTAGTTTCCTTCCAATAGGGGCCGTCACTTACAAGCAACTGCCCCCGATTGACACAATTCCACTGCTTATATAGTTATTTTCATCTAAATCTGCCCTCTTTTACACGAGCAGCATTGATATACTAAACCAATATTAAAAAAGGGGAAACAAATATATATAAAAACGTAGGTTACCTTAGGGCTTGTACGCAATGAACAGATTAAGCCTAGGTATATCTACATTGTTATAGAGAATTTCAATATATTAATAATCCCAAGATTGTAAGTAACGATAAAACATCTGATTTTAAGTAATAAAAAAGAACATGCAAGTTGTATCGTTTAGTTTATCTGTCTACGAAGGCCAAACGGGAAAAGTCGTCGTTATTATTTTATAACCTATCAACATTTACCGGTAAATGACTACCACTACTAGCTACCAAGACTGTTATGAGAAATTGTGTTGCGAACGATCCGCCATTACCTTTATGTCATTTAATACTGAGAAAACGTCCGAAGAAAGTAATAGAATATCAATAATATATTTTATAATGGCTATAGTTAATTAGCGTTTAATAGCTTTACGACTTATGTACGTACTTATGAGCAGCCCGGGGTTTCGCTCACTACTAGATTAGAATTTAATGTACGCATCTTATCAAGGCGTATCTTGTGTTTTATTACACACTTATCGTAGAAAGTTTCGTGTTTACATTGTAATTTCAAATGTCAAAAGAAGTGTTAATAATATTTATATTGATCGATTTTCAATTTCGTCACTCGTCGTTCGTTAAAGTTCACTTGCTTGAGAATTAAAAAAATAATTTATAAGTTACTTTTTTACAAGTCCAGTCGCGGCGCAGCGGCACGAAATGTGACTGTAAAACCGACTGACTGGTTGTGGGTTCGATCCCCACTCGAGGATATGAAATATTTACTTAAATTTATATTTCCATTTCTTCGCTCTGGTGTCGAGGCTAAGCGCGGCGTTGAGTTCTGCCACTCAACACGCAATGCCTCCAGAATTCGACAGAAAGTGGGGAACGGAGTGTCTTAACACTAGGTTCCCTCTGCCTACCCTCCTATGTGCGGGATACAGCGTGAAGCTGATTTGATTTATTTTTTTATTTTTTATTTTTATATATATCTATAACAACTTGTGTTACTTTCATATATTTTGTCATACTTATGACGCTTATCTTATCTACTTTTTCCATTAAGCCGCTGCATTAGTTCAGTTGCATTAATTAATGCGCAGAAGCTGCGCCCACGCATCGCGTAGAAAGTTTCGTAGGGCCTGTAACTGTTTACAGCTTGGATTTGCTAATTGATTACGATTCTGTTTGTAAACATAAAGACTACTTGCCCTTTCTATTTATTACTTATTTTATATATAGAAAGTTTATATATAAAATAAGTAATAAATAGAAATATGCCATATTTGTTAATGTTTTGGTTTAATTAATAGATAATGATTAGGAGTAACATGAAAACTTTAATTACTAACCACAAATCAAGCCAAAACTTAATTTTTATAAAGTAGTCACGAAACTACTCATGGAAAGCGTCAAGTTAGCACCTAACCTTTTTATTGCAAGAACATACGTAATTATATATATTTACATAGTTACTACTTTGTTTCGTTTCTCAAATAATGCAAAAATTTTAAGGAGTTCATACTGTTTTGTTTATCAACAAAGTAACGGCAAACGGTAATGACTTCTTTATATATTGAATTAGAATATCTGCTTAAGATAGCGTTTTACAAAAAATATGTAAATTACTTCAGTTTTAATGCTTCAAGCATCTCTATCATACCTCTCTATCCAATCAATAAATATATGAACACTCAGACAAAATGTCATTACGTCACGATAGGCAGTTAGAATAGGTACAACCAATGTCATCAAGTTCTGTTTGTAAATATGATAGTATCGGTCACGCAAATCAGTTATTAAAATAGTTTTTTTTACTCGTAGAAAGTTGTAAACGACTTTGGCTTCACACACGAAGGTGTTATGAAAATTACTCGACGCATTACACTGAATGTATTTATTATGCGATAAAACTTTAAAAGCGTACATACAACATCAAAGGTATAAGATATAAGATAATCTCTACAGTACTTAGTTGCAATCCAATGTAGTACAGCCGTTATCTTGCAACGATAATTCGTACAGCCTCGGACAAATTTGAAAGTGGAAAGTTCTATCTAATCAGGATGCGGAGGCTTACTCATCGTCCAAATTATGAATCATTGTAGTCTGTACACAGTGTATATGTATATATATATAGCCAGCTATTGGCCGACATCTCATTGTGCACTGTGACGCAACCCAAAAGGTGACCGCTCTTAATTCGTTGCATAAAAGTATTACTAATACAGACAACCGTAGACCACTTTCTACTCTAAACTTGATTAAGCCATTATCGCTATAAAATAGCTTATTGTACTCAAGCGATTATAAGAACGGTACGTACGTTTTAGTCCTAGTGAATCACCATTATCAGCTCGATATCGATCCGATTTTATCGATAAAAGTGAAAACGGTATCGGTGTTGCATTGTGAGTCTATAACGGTTTATTATCGTCGCCCTTATACGGTCAACGCTTTGATTGGTATCTGACGAAAAGTTTACGCGCTACCGTTGTTCGTTTAAACGGTTGCATATATTTGAATTTGAATTGTTTAGAAATTGACTCGTATCTATTTATCGAGAAGCTCTTAACTGTGTAATATCATCAAAGATTTT
This sequence comes from Heliconius erato x Heliconius himera, assembly GCA_013421005.1. Classification (NCBI taxonomy): domain Eukaryota; kingdom Metazoa; phylum Arthropoda; class Insecta; order Lepidoptera; family Nymphalidae; genus Heliconius; species Heliconius erato x Heliconius himera. Next base: position 69,480 of record JAATLQ010016988.1, on the reverse strand, counting down.
GCCATTCTGTTATTGTCGTCATTTACATTTATATTATGCCTATCTTTTATGGTTATTACTAATTCTCTTGTGCTACGAATGAACGAATAAAAGGTGAAATTGAGTAGAAATAATATTAGCCAGCACATTTGCTTCAACTAGCCGTACAACAATAGTCATTAAGAGGTTATCTATTCTGAATTAAACTAAACTGTGTTGCGAATAACTTTCCATGAGGCTCGGAGCGAATTTCACTACCACAAACTCAATTTATTATTATGATTTTGACAGATTGAGTTAATAAAGCGGCGACCTAAATGGATCATATGTTGTGTTTGTAAAACATTTTGGTAAACACTGTTAGTAAGCCAACTAGAACCCGTTGTGGTATTAATGTATGAAGTGCGCGAGACGTACGCATTAACATATTAACAAGGGAGAAGTAAGTATATTGTAGCATAGTTTAGATATTTTAAATTAAACTATTTGAACCGGATAAAAAATCGAAATGTAAAGTGTTCGAACCTTTATTATCAAAGAACTTATTAGTATAGATATGTTTGACTGAAAGCAAAGATGTCTCCAAATGTTTATTCATATAATCGTTAAATATACTAATTATTATTATTTATTATTATATCTCTTAATTGAGAATGGATAATATTTATCGTTAATTTATTTTATCTTGTTGCCAGAACGAGGAAAAGAAAATAATTAGGGGGAACGGATAGGCATCGAACCCACAACTGTCACCATTACATTCAGACACTGTGGCGTTGTGCCACTTTGGTCCGTTCCCACTATGATTGTGGAAAAAATTGAAAATTAAATAAAATACAAGATTATATTAATACCAAAACGTATATACGAGTACATAATATTGTTTATCGATGAACTCTATAGGACATACGCTTCACTAAACTTCATGATTTTACAGCTCCTTTTACTGTCGCTTCGACGTAATGTCTCTGTTGGAGATTGTTTTAGAATCATTTGCAACAAACTAGCTTGTTATCGCAACCGCTGATACCACTGATTGTGGGATTTATGAGAATTAATGCTTTGAAATATGATACTGCTACGGCAGTTTTCTTGTACCGAGCCTCGTTTCTGGGTTAGTATTGTCTTCTGTTGCGAAAAATTGTATTAATAAATTGTAATTTATATAAAATGTAATTTATTTATAGCTAATTATTACATTTCTTCAAACGGATATAAAATCTACAATTACTTCATATACTTCATGATAATGTCAATTTATCTATTTCTGTATAGCAGAAAGAAATACGCGAATAAAATATTATTGATGTTGAAGATAAAGAATCAATTATTTTAAATGGTAATCCTCAATGATTTGGACTTCCTTTCATGACTTGCAAGTCACGAGCCGCTTAAGAAAATTAAATTATTTAACGAAGTCACGTGCTGCCTGTATTTTGGAAGTGGGTTTTTTTTTATACATTGAATCTGTATTTATTATCTTAATAACTCAATTGCTTAATAAGTATTTTTTTTATGTAAGTAGTTTATATAATATAAAAAAAAAAGGGAAAATCTAATAAAAACTCCTGTAAAACTTGAAGTCCTTAAATATATATTTCTTCATTTTATTTACGAGTAAATCTATTTGAAAATATTTAATTTATTGGCTTTTCACTTTTGCCAGTATAGACGGAAGTGCTAATGTTATTAGGAACACACGTCACATTTTTTAAAGATTAGCATGACAGTAGGTAATATTTTAGGTAGGTATATGAAAAACACAGGTTCTGAGGTAAATACGAGCCTAATTAATCTCCATATTCTATACTGTATACAAAAAATTAAAATCTTACCTTTTTTATATAAAATTTTGTAATTTTTTTTTTATTTATGAAGAAGCTAATACATATAGCAGGGTAGCCACAGGGAACCTGGGAGCCTGATGTTAAGACACTTTTGTCCTCAATTTCCGCCGATTTCCGGAGGCATTGCGTGTTGAGTGGCGGAACTCAACGCCGCACTTTGCCTCGTTACCAGCGCAAGGAAATTAAAGTTACATTTCTTCGGAGAAAATCGAACTCACAACCTGTTGCGTTTACAGTCGCACTTTTGCCCCTGCGCCACAACTGGATTTGATTACGAATTATTGTAATTGTAAAATTATTTAAACAGATAAATATGGTGTATGATAATTACGGTATTTATAGCATAGTCTTATAAAACAAAAAAATATTCGCTTAGTATAATATAATATAATAAAGGTAATATCGTATAATTTTATTGTTACTATAAAGAAAGTTGCTATAAATAAACGCAGTTCTAGCGCTTCTGTCCATATTTATTTACTTTAACTAGCTGAGCGGACAAGTGAGAGATTTGTCAAAACCCACGCCCAACGTTCAATCACTATGCATAAGCCACGGCCTGTTTATTATTAGTTATTGCGGCGCAATTATTTATATTTTAAATATTTCTTATAGATAATTTTAATTTTCTTTGAAAATTGTATGTATTTTGACATGATGCTTTTTGCTATCTGTAATAATACTTAATTTTCTGTGGTAAACAATTTTTGCTATCCCACCTTTAAATATCTATGTATTTATTTATAACATTTTTCCGTTACTGAGTGACTGACTGACAACTCACCACTAAAACTACGTAGCGTAAAAAGATAAGATTTGGCTTGTAATATCCTCGAGGAGTGTAGCGGGCAAGAACGGTTTTTTTACCACACTAACTATTGCTCCTTGTAAAGTCTAAAATAAAAGTCATAAATTGGTATCACACTTAAATTTTACAGTTCCGCTGTATGTTTATTTTATTAAATTGAAAATATATTAAATTCACTATATAAATATCAATTATTTAGTGTGTACCTTTATACCACAATTTTACATTTAATCTTTAGGAAAATATTTATAGGTCTACATTTTCAAAATGTTAAACAGCTCGTTAGCTGCTGTTCACTTGAGACGTGCCAGTCACCTATCTGTGTTCTGTTCATTTTAAACTAAGATGTATAGCATTGATAATATTCACTTAGCATAGAAGAAATTGTGATTTGAAATTGTATCTTGAATAAACGATTTTCTTGTAAACATAAACAATGTAAGCGATAAAAAGATAATTATATGCATTTCGTGGCTGTAAATATTCGCGCCCATTATCTTGAAAAATACATACTACACATAATTCCCCTTATAGGGTGTTAATATAGCTAACTATATGGTAAAAATGTTATATACAGCTCAAAAGTTTTATTATGTCTTGTTTGGAAATAAGTTGACGAAAAAAAGTTGACGTTTATTGTAGAATTAGTTGGGATCTGCTAGACCGCCCGTTTTGATTAGATCAAATGTGTCTTCCAGTCCAATATCAAAATATAAAAAAATTGACGCTTTTCCAGTCTAATTATATAGACTAACTGAAGTATGCTTAAGTGAAAAATAAAAATAAAATGTTAATTTTCTTAACTAATCTCCTTGTCTACTAAGCATAGGCGCGTGAAGATTCCCTCCAGTATATTCCCTATATTGACCTTTTTATTACTAGTATAATAATGAATATTTCTTATTATAATAATCTCCTCGTGTGTTCATAATAGAGGGGACAGCCAATACGTTAATGTCAACTTTGTCATAAGACATTTAAAAGTTTACGAGCCGTGACATGCGCACGGTCTTGTCGCAAATACAAATGATTATAGAGTGCTCCACTGCAAAGAAACTACAAAACAGCTATTTCCTGGGCATCCATCATTTTATCTTGCTTTAAATCTTTACAAATATTATTAATGTGTATATTTTTATACTCGTCTAGTTTACGATTAATATTTTGATCTACATAGTTTTTTTTTTTATGATGACAAATTGTCTTAAAAGATGCAAGATAAATTGGAAATAGGAAAACTATTTATTTATTTTATGTATTGAATTTTTCGATATTCGCCTATGTAAATTAAAAACATACTTCTGCACTCAGAGACTGCTAGTGAGGTACATTACAGTTTTAAAATGCTCATTCACGCTTAACAGTGTGAGAGCATCACTAACATTTATGCTTTGAAGGCAGTCGTGGCGCAGGGGCACAAGGTAGTGACTCGGAAGAATGAGTTATTATTTATTAACATTTTTATTTCTTCGCTCTGGCACCAAGGCAAAAGCTCGGCGTTTACTTTCGCCACTCAATACGCAATGCCTCAAAAAAATGGAGTGCGACTTAACACTAGGTTCCCTCTGCCTAACCTACTATATGCGGGATACAGCGTGAAACTGTATATATACTAACATTTTCGTTTCGATCAAAGATAAATCGCGCCGTACTGCGTTTTACTCTATGATAATTTCATTACCTTCGTTTCCCCACACGTTTTGTAATACGCTGTATAATCGCTTTCATATTGGATCATTGTCATACGAGTCATTATTCTCCTAATGCACTTTCTCTCCTTTTGTTCGGTTTTTTTTGAAACGTCATAACGTCAGCTATCTATCAAGCAAAGCACTTTCTTATCTTGGCATCGATACGGTATTGTTCTCAGATGTGTTGTCGGAGTTCGTTGACTTCTTATCGTTCGAAAAAATACTTGATTACTATTGAAATAATAGAATTATAAGTATTCAATAGATGTTATATAAAATTTTATTAATAGACCGGATAATAGTGCAAGTGAACGCTTCCATTTATATATATTTTTTATTTTTGAATTAGTATTTATTATCTGTGTCTTACTTGTTGGATAATTTATAATCTATAATTTGGAACTGTAGTTATAAAAAGTTGAAGAAAGAAAATGTCTGAGCGTCAATATGTTTCTTTCTTTATGGATTTTTTAGTTCATATAATTTTGGAGCAAATATTTTTACGAATTGTTACATAAATACATTTACACTTTTTTTACGTTCCTTGATAGTTTTTAAATTTTTAAGAAAGTTTCACTTTTATTATTACAAAGAATCATTCGTACGTGGAAAGTGAAATAAATATATATAACAAATCTGCTATGCGCATAATGCGTTTTTAAATATAAGTACATATGAATTTGTAAAATATAAACTGCGGCGTTGATTTCGTTTCTCCACACGCAGTGTTTCAAAATGGCAAATAGTCAATAACGGAGTGTCTTGACACCAGGTTCTTTTCAACCTACTTTCCTATATGCGGGACAAAGCTATAAAAAATAATTTCTATAGTCTGCAGACTTTTGTAACAGCAAGCCTCTACCTTCTGTAGAGTAATGCGTAAACGATTATTGCGACTGTCAGATTTAGCACTTTATTGTGCTTAGAATTGAGAAAGGCTACAATAACCTTTATTCTGCAATTTATAGTGAAAGGTAATTCTATAATATTATTTCTTGTGGACTTATTACGAACTTTTCTAAAATTGGTGCTCTCATAACCAAATCTTAATCGCTCTATTATAAAATATTGTACGTTCTGCAGATAGCAGGGTAAGCAGAGGGAACCTGAGAACTTAGTGTTAAGACACTTCGTTCTCCATTCAAACACTTTCGTTCCCTACTTCTCGCTGATTTGTTAGGACGTTCCGACTTTGGCAACGACGGCCTCGTATTTAATATTCGTGATTCTTAAAAAATCTAGCCTATCAGTTAAATGTAATATTATGTTATATTGTCTATGTATTATCTACGTTTACACAAGGAAAATAAATATTATATTAAAAAGAAAACGTTAATAAAAATAAATTGTTTATTTATTGAAAACATAAAATTTAAAAACATATTATCCTCTTCACATTATTAATAAAAATAGCTACTTTACCATAAATAGCAACAGCTGTAAATTCAATGTAAATTTGTATGAGGTACTTAAACATTTAATTTTATTTCTTCAAATTATACCATTGCGGGATGCCATTGTAAATATAAGTATAAATATCTATAATTATTTTTAATGCGCTCGATCGTTTTACTGCGTTTCGATAAAAAGAAAAAGCATTGTACTAGCTTTTTACGTTCGTAAATAAGTGTGATGATTCCATTTCGCTCGAATGGAACAACTTCCGCGCATTCACGGTTCGCCTTGAAAGCATCGGCAACAAGGTGTTGACATCTCAACTGATATGCTCTTTATGGAGCCACACAGCCACTCGGTCCTCGTACCAGTAACTGTTATTACTCGATTATCTTTAAACACCAGCGACATCTTAAGTGTTTTGTAATTTATAAATATTCGGTGTTAAATTATGGTGGCCGGTGATTTAATAAATTAGCTTTAATGGCTGCTGTGAAAAATAAGCTTTTTTTTGGTTAAAAAATTGGCATGTTTTTTTATTATGGCGTTGATAAGTTTCAAAATATGAAAGTAACGCAATTGCTTGAGCTTTATCTACTTTTTTTATAAGATATTAAATACATAATTTCCGTTTAAATTACATATGTTACCGGAAACGTATATATATATAATAATCATCAATAAATATTCTTCTCGACCATGTCCACGCCCCTCAGTAACGACGGCGCTGCGCGGGCGCATAGTAATATCGGTGCTCGTTTCGTTTTCAATTTATCAACCTTAATCAGTTACGCGCGAAATTCACGGTCGAACGTTTCGAAAATTAATAAATAAATGTCTGTCTGTCTGGAGTGAGAGGCGTCTGTGGTGAAAAGTCAAAGTTTTCTAAAATTGTTTATCATTGCTACTTTTGATAACATTCTATTTTTTGAATGAATGGTTGCATTTGTTCGAGTTACGTAAGAATAATACTTTGTGAAGTTGAAATCTATGTAGCTTGATCGGGGTTTTAAATGTCATTTGGTGACATATCACTATTTAATACGTATTACAGCCACTGGAAAGTTAAAAATATTTGAACTTATTAAAATATTATCATTAAAAAATACAAATGCAGCGAAATTCAATTTAATTAAGACATTAGTTAAAATTTAAAAATTCTTTCAATTATACTGTTATTCAAATTAAATGTTTAGTAATTTAACAAATACAATTAAATCAAGCTCGATCTAGTTTTTTTTTTTGTAGCCTAAATGTAACGGGGCCAAGAATGCATCAGTCATACCGTCATACACCACTCATTCAAGTGTTACTAGACCAAAAAAAATTACATTAATATGAAAAAAGTAATTAAATTTAACTATATATTTTATTGTATTTTCAAATCTAGATATTTTATTATATTTTTTCCTATTTCATTTTATTATATTTTAATACAGCAGTTACTTTTGTTTATTTTTAAAGAAGTACTTATGGTTTTGGTATTGAGGCAAATCGTGGCGCAGGGGCACACACCTGTGATGGGAAACTCAACAGGTTGTGGGTTCGATTCACACTTGAGGAAATGAAATTTTTATTTCTTCGCTCTAGCAAATAAATAAAATCAAATAAATAAGGTTTACGCTGTATCTCGCACACACCATGGGAGGCAGTGGGAACCTAGTGTTAAAATACTCCGTTTCCTATTTTCAGGAATTGGGAACGGAATGTCATACAGTGTGCGGAATATATGAAGCTAAAAAAAGTACCTATGGCTTCTATAATAGATTTTGATATAAAGTTTTTGGCTACCTTCTTATTATAAGCGTTTAGATTGTCACGTTTCTAGACAAAAGTTGTTAATTGAATGGCTTATTCCTTATCTCAAATACTTCAAGTGTCAAGGAGCCTAAAAATTTCTTGCTGAAACAATAGCTATTGTTTAAATAATTTATAATGTTTAGCTCTTTTATCTTATATATAAATAAGATTAAATGCGAAGATTATACGATATAATAGCAATTTTCAATGTAAACTCAGTTATGTGCAAAAACGATGTTCAAGGGTAACCCTCTAACCATTTAAATATATTAATGGTTGATTGATATGTCAACGACAGCTCGTTCTGTTAGTTTGTTTAAAAAAAAATAACATTACGTATTTTTACAAAGATGAATGAGTTAAGTATTATATTAATAGTTATACTTGGTGTACTTCCGTTGGTGAACTTCCTTAGTTAACATTTATAATTATAATTTGGCACTAATTAGACTGTTATTTTTTTAGAGTGCTGTACCTCAAAAGATAAAAACGGAACCCTCATAGGATTACTTTGTTGTCCATCTGTTAAGACGATTTATCTCGATATCGCGTGGAGATACCAAGTTAAAATTAATAACCCTTCCTTAGCAGTCGGGAAATATTAAAGTCTACGGTCCTGGTGAAATATGAGCATTATTGCATTGATTTTGCTGCATTTTATATGAAATTCGCCGCGTAATCATAACTTATAGGGTACTTTCCGTGGTTGTACAGGTATGAAATTGAGCCCGAAGTGAGAATTTACAACACAAATAAAGTAAAAAAACTGAAAACTGAAAATATATAAATATGTCACAGCAAAAAATAGTGAATTTCAAACAAAATGAGTGCACGTGCCCGCAAACTTAAATTTATCAACTTTTGTTAGTTGTATTTCCCGGTTTTTTTTTATAAAATATCAAAATAATGGGCAATTTCGAATGTGATGTTTTGCCCATAGATAAAATAATACACTTGTCCTAAACAACAATAGACTTTTAAATATTTACTATATTTAAACATTATACTTTATAGTAAGCTAATATTACTATCAATATTCACTTATTAAACAATTAATTTATAACCTTGTACAGTTTTTTGCCGGCTCTTTTCAGAGGAAATGCCTTCCGAACCGGTGATAGCTTTACGTTCATTCGGCAATTCAAAAGTATTAAATAAAGAATATTTTGAATTTTAATTATTATATTATTTTGTGATATGAACGAGGAATAACTTTTATACGAAAATATTAAATATTTTAAGAATTTGTTAGCAACAAAAAAATTATAATTTATCATCCGAAGTTTTTGTGTATAGTGATTAAAAAAAAATATAATGACCGTGTTCCCGGCCAAGTTAGACGTACGTGAATGTTAGTATTTAAAACAATATGAAACTGGCTGGCATGTATCCAACGCTGGGTTACTAGGTAAAAATCGCAACGGGCTATTGATCTATTGTGTTTCGATAGAAATGAGCGGTGGCATCCGGTGCTAAAATTGTAACGGGATGTCTTTTCTGTTGGATCGAAGAAAAATCAAACTGATCACTATAAATAAACATAGTTAGTTTATATGTAAAACAAGTTGAAACAGATTTCGAAGAATCACTTTTAAAATTAGTATACATTTTTTTTACATAAGATGCATATTTCTTATTTAACTCAGCAGTGATTGTGGACTTAGATCTTACGCGGAATAACATTTTTATTTATACCTATTTAGATGTGCATATGGGCTTAAATAATATACATTTTAAATAAACCATAGAAAGATTATCGTACGAAGTGTTATACATACAATTATAGCCCTTTTACCCTAGGTATGCTATTACTACCACAGAAGATCTCGCAAGAACAATAAGTATTGTTTAAAGCTATGCAGTGATAAGCGTGTCGGTGAGAGAACCTTGGATGAGTGCCCTGATTGCTTATCTCTAGAATCTTCTCAGGTTACGCTGTAGCCTTCATTCTTCTCGAACACTGTAACATGAGCTTCGCAGCATATATGAATATATTATGGCTTTGTTATAAATGTATGCGTTTGCTAAAATGGTAAAAGCTTACTTGGAAGTCTGACTATTTTTGTTTTTTCTATATAAGTTAGAATTAATTTCTAACACTTAACTTTAATTCCAAATTTATAGTAGCAATCAATTTTTTTTTTACTTATTGAAACTTAGAACTGGTTCTGATATATATCTGTGTTTCATAAATAGCATCTTAACTTAAAGTTTTGGCTTCCCTTCTTCATATCACTCTAATATGCATAAGTATGAATTCATACAAACAATAGTAGTAAACGTTCTTACATTTAACATAATTATAAAACTAACTCACAATCAGTGAGAAATTTTCATTAGAATTACACAAAAAATTAAAGAATACTCAAACATATTTGTAGACAGTCTCATATCTAGTCGCACGCGCATGTTCTGTTAAACGAAATCCATTTATTACTGCCATTGTTACACGCCGTAATGAGAGAAAAAAGAAGTTTATTGTTCGCTTCCACATTGACCGTGGTCGTAAACAAAGTGCTTCGCTGTATTTTCACTTTTTTGTGTGAACACACTGCTGCCTCTTTGTAAGGCAATCTTCTGAGTTTTTATTGAAGCTACAAATAAAATATTTTTATTTATATTTTTAAATTTAAACTATATAGCTACTGCAATTTTAAACGCGTTGTTGGTATACATTGTATTTTTTTGTTTAACTGTAGGGCAGTTTAATGTTTCTGATTGAAGGCAATGTTTTTGGGTTCCAACTGAACTAGATGAATGTTTATATGTATTGACAGTAGGAACATATTTCTGTGTCTTAATTTTTTTCAGCTTCACGCTGCATCCCGCATGTTTCAGGGTAGGAAGACGGAGCACAGTGTTAAGAGGGAGCCGCTCCCCACTTTTTGCCGAATTCCAAAGGCATTGCGTGTTAAGTTGCAGAACTCAATACCGCACTTTGCCTCGACACCCGAGCGAAGAAATGAAAATATTAAATATTTAATTTTCGCAAGTGGTATTTGAACCTACAATGTGTCGCCTTCACAGGGAACGTCACAGGGAAAAATACTGAAAGTGAAAAACTCAATAATTACTTTTTAAACCCACATCAGCCTACTCTGTAAAAATTGTTGTTGGATAAAAATTGGATTTGTTTGCACAATTCCAGAAAAAATATAAAAAAAATATTTAAATAATCGGTAGGTACGTATCATAGTTGTATTAGAACAAATACATTTTTAGACCTTCCTTAAAACCCAACCAAATTAAGCAAGACCGTTACGTTCTCACAATTAAGCCTTACATTCATATTTCTCAACGTCATTAAACACGATATAGTATCCACAATAATTAACAATGTATCGTGTAGGTGTCTCAGCTTATTGACTTCCGCGCGTCGAATCCGATCCACGATCTTGGGTCACGAATTTGCAAATGCTACACGGGCCCGAATTCACTTTATACCTTGTATCTGTACGCTACGTTTCATTTTTCAAAAGATAACACAAAAGATAACATATCATTCTGTCTAGAATCTCTGCCCTGTTGATATTTAAATTAGGATACGTTTTCTTTGAATCGCAATGTCAATCATACTAAATTTATTTGAATGTTATACAATACACGTTTTTATTGAACTTGGCTTTTATCTTCCGCGTTATTTGGATTTTTAGCCTTTGATTTTTACCTGTTTTAATGTTATAAATACAATAACAATATTTATAATATTAAAAAACAATTGCATAATTAATTGATTGTCGGCCTACATGAAATAATATTATCTATTGTAATTATCATTTAATTATTTTATTTGCTTCTTTACTGACCTGAATGCCTACGTGGCGTAATGAAACAGCATCTGACTTTAAACGTGACAGCTGAGGAATCGATTCCTATATACGGAACAAAGTGTTTTCATTTCCTTACTCTGGTAGAAAGATGGAAAAGCTACGTGGTTTCCACCACTCAACACGCAATGTCTCGAATTCTGCCTAAAAGAGTGTAACACAAAGTTCTACCTGCGTACCCTGCTATGTGCGGGATACAGGAGTGTAGCTGAAAAAAAGTTAACATATTACGCTTACTTTTTTTCAGCGTAAAAATGTAAACATAATCAATTCAATAATTGATTATTTTCGTATTTTTACTTTATTACCTAAACATTACTTTAATTAGTTGATTTGTAAATATCATCCAAAATATTGCCTTTCTAAGATTTTGTTCTATTAAATTTAATTATTTTATTACGTTTGCATATATTACGTACGAAACAACAATTTTTCATAAAAACCATAACATTAACATTCTATTGTGCACTATTAATATCATTGACGATTTGTTCACCTGTAACGGCGCGTGACCTTTGTACAGCAACAGTTTCGTAAATAAGCCCCGCCTTTGTACGGTAAAAAGCCTTTCGCGATATAAGGATTAGCCGTTGATTGATGTTATTTGCGAAATTATTGTATCATATTATTTCTGGAAATAGATAGATAGATTTATTTTTCTATTTTATTTATGATACAATCATATTATTTCTAGAGCTGTAAAATGTGTATAAATTATTGAATTTTAATTATAAAAGGAAGGAAACAAGGAGGAAGGAAGGTGAAATATAGTGTACAATTTGCTAGTATTAACGATTTGAATATCTGGAAATAAAATTAAGTTCATTATATAATAATAAAATTATATGTACGTTATGTTGAATTAATATCATTAATGAATAAATAAAAAAAAATCTAAATCAGCTTCACGCTGTATCCCGCACACAGCAGGGTAGGCATCGGGAACCTAGTTCCCCACTTTCTGCCGAATTCTGGAGGCATTGCGTGTTGAGTGGCAGAACTCAACGCCGCGCTTAACCTCGACACCAAAGCGAAGACATGGAAATATAAATTTAAGTAAATATTTCATCTCCTCGAGTGGGGATCGAACCCACAGCCAGTCGGTTTTACAGTCACATTTCGTGCCGCTACGCCACGACTGGCCTCAAATATTAATAATATATTCTAGCTTCAATTCTTTTTTGCAACTTACGAACAAAGAACTCAATATTTGACACTATTCGTTTTATAAATCACATTATAAGTGAAGGATTTAAGTCTTCCTCGTTTCGAAGATATATCACGACGCAAGATACTTAAGGCTATTAGAACAAGATGAGTCGCAGTCGTGACATAAGTCATGCTTACGCCAAATCGAAGAGGTGCAATATTTTAATGGGGACACCAGCTAGCGTGTGAATGTTTCCGCCACTGGCGACGCGGCAAATCATCAGCCCTTAAAGGGAGTGACATCACACCACACTACCATATACGGCAGTGAAAGCGCACGCAATAAAACTATGATTGATTCTATGATTGTGTCATCGTGCCACTAGAACCTGTATAACGTTTCATGTTATAGTAATTCGTAGAAGTAAGTTTATTGCTTTTTAACAAGTAACTCTTGGTTGGTTACCCAACTGCTGTTACATACAGCTGCTGTCAATATTTATTATATTACTTTACAGATGTATATGTATATTTGTATACAAATTTCAGGAAATACATTTTATATTTTCCATGTCTATCTCTAGATTGTTTTATACGTTTCTATGTAGATAGATGAACAACATTTGACTATAAATACGACGGTTTGATTTCTATGCCATGAAGAATATTCATTTCTCCCGTTATAGTAACAAAACAAGCGCGGCGTTGAGCTCCGCTATTGAACACGAAAAATTGGGTGGAAAGTGGGGACTGGAGTGTCTTAACACCAGGTTTTATTTTGGCTCCACAGCAGTGTAGCGGACTGTATCATACATAGCAATGAGCACTATAGGCACAGCGTATAACAACAATTACTTGAAAAATAAAATTTAAAGATTTTTTTATTACTATTAGCAACTCTTGTAGAATAAAATTTGATTTTACAGTAAGCAATAACCAAAGATATTTAACTTTTATAAATATTAAAAATAATCACATTCGTGTTGCTTCGAATTATACAGACCCGACTGTAAAAGGAGATCCGATCGGCCGTTATAAGAAATGAAATCGTGTGAAGTGAGACAACAATCAAAACATAAATAAAACAGTAAGCGAATAAAAGCTTTTTCTTCGTTGATTTCTTGTTAAGCATTTTCAACTTTTCATCATTACTCTTAGTCGCTTCAACCTCTGCGGCCACCCGAAAGTCTTTATGCTTATCACTTTATATGAAATGATTATCTTATGTTGTTTCGTAACTTTGTGTTGTTGTTGTTGTTTCATAACTTCACATATGGAGTTTATAAATCAAAATTTAGAAAAAAATATTTTTTGATTCGATTTTCACTTTTTGCCATTTTACTTAGCGCAATTGAAGTAAGTTTTACTTAATCGCTTATAGCTTGACTAAATGTTATGTGTCGATATTATGAATACACATTAAGTACAGGAAACTAAATTAAAGTTTTAGTTTTTATTAAAGTAAATTTTCGAAAAATGAGTAAAACCGTCCAAAACCCACAAATTTAACCTGTCAGCCGCAACGACCGGGGAAGTTATGCAAGAAATAGGCACGAAATGATAACCGAGAGAGCTCTCTCCTAAAAAGGCGCCGAGACGTCGAACGTTTTTGGCAATATGTATTATTCATGCACACGAAATAAATAGTACCTTCAGTTTGAACTTAACAACGTGAAACCCATGAATAAAATCGTACGTAAATGTCACGTATTGGGCACAGTGCCCTGACAAATGTAGGAAATGACCGGTGGATAATCGGAATGGCTCAAACTTTTGAAGCTAAATAACTTTATTTATATATAAATAAATGTATTTGTATATATAAAATTAATGGCCCGCGTCACGAAGCAGTTGAGATATTCAATTACAGTTCAAGATTTCAGTTTATGATTTCTAGAAATATTGAAATATTCTCGCTAAGTAACTATATTATGAATTCTCCACCCATAATATGATGCAATACACCTCTGGTAGTCTAAGGGCACAGTAACGAAGTAATATTTCAGAAAATATTGGTCTGCATTTGTTCCTTGCTTAAGTGAGAGCAGTTATCGAACAACACTTACATTAATGGAATATTGTTATTTATTTGATCGTTATGACATATTTTGGTCATGATCGTAAATAAATGCATATAACGGAGTCTAAAGAGCTGTTTATATTTGAGTAAATATTTTTTTGGGTTCCGTACTTTAAAAGGTAAAACGTGGAACCTTTGTAAGTTTATTTTGTTGTCCGTCTGTCAAGACCCCGTATCTCGAGATCACGGTACCTTGGAGAACAAAAAAAATCTAACTTCTAAATCAAACTAATCAAAAGATACGTTTTTGGTGCCTTTTGCATAAAAATCGCCGTGTATTTAAAATCTATAAGGTATTTCCCGTGGACCTACAGTTATGAAATTTAGCACGAAGTGACAGCTTATAATACGAGAAAAAATTAAAGAAATAAAGAAAAAATCTGAAAAGTTAAAATTTATAAAAAATAAAATTAAAAACTTTTATTTGTAGTTTATTCAAACAAATGCATTTATAAGTTATAAGCTTTTGCCAGTGATCTACAATCCTGAAATTGGTATGCGGAACCCTTGGCAAGCGAATCCGACTCGTATTTGTCCGGTTTTTATTTTAATATTAAAAAGCAGTTTCATATTGCAATTTTAAGTTAAAAACAATATGATCCATATTATTACAAACTATTTAATATCCGCCGATTCTTTTATGAATGACTGCAATATTTATTATGATTTTCGTTTTTTTTACATAAAAAAATATAATTACATGGCTACACTGTTACTAAGAAAAGTTTTTAACCGCTATAATTATACTATATTTACATTGTAAGTAGACTTCGAAACGTCTGGGCTATAATTTACTTATTTAGATATCTCACTAAATATAAATGAGTTAACGTTCTCAAATTCAAATACTCCATTGTTTTGTTCGGCCGTCTTGTTATCAGACACATAATGCCTTAGGAGGAGAACGTGTGCCGTAGGTTTCGAACACACGGCCCATATATGGTACGCGGTTCGCACCCAACGCGGGGAAATTACATTGTTTATTTAACTACACACTATTTTGCATACAATCAAAGTGAAAGTGCTATTGATATTTTAATCGTAGTAACAGCAACTGTAGGTATTTATTTATTCGCCCGTGAAATCGATATCTCAATTGAGTTCGGTTAGCACTCAGATTTCCCAGTTTCTATTCTAACATTAGCATACCTAATAAATGCTTAGTGTCAACCCATATATTATTTTATCGTAACATCGAAATAAGAAATTATTTATCGACGAGATGTAATATTACTTATTGCTGATAGCGTTTCACGCAATGTTATGCGATAGCTATAGAAGATATACGTTTGAATATTTAATGCTTAAATATGTGTATAGATAACTAAGGCAACAACTTTTCTGAATGAATGCAGTGCTGATTTGGTTCCCTGAATTTGGTTCCTTGATTTGGTTCTCTGAATATTATTTGTACAGGCATTGTAAATATTTGCTTCATACAATTAAAATATGGTAAATATTTTTTTTATTTAAATATATAGTGTAGATTAAATTTTTTTGATACACGTAGTTGCAATTTTAAGATAAGAGTTCATTCAACTTTAATAAAACAGCACTTCTAGTGTTCAAATATTCCGTTTCCCACGCACCGACCAGTTATTCGAAACATTTCCTTCGTTAGAAGGTTCAGAGAAATGAAAATAATTTAAAAAATTACAACTGCCCTAAGTGGGCTAACATTAGCCTTTAAATAAAGCTTTATTTTAATAAAACTTTACGTCGTGTCTTTTTTCTATAAAAAAGTCTTATTTTATTTTTAAAAAATAGGCATTTAAAAATGTATATAAAATACAAACTTAAATGCAACCTATTTGTGAACTTCTCCGCATAAGCTGATACAAATAGAACCAGGCCATGAATAACAATGCGTTGCTCGACGAGTTGGAAACTTATTACACTCAAACTTAGAGTGGAGCAAATGAATGAATATGAGATTCAGGCTTCACTGACTTTATGTTATCTAGAACTTATTTAGCGATATAGGTGAAGATAATCTAGTTTCAGGATATTTCTGCTTTTTAGTAAATTTAAAAAATTAAATCAATTTTAATTAGATGGACCGACGACATAAAGAGGGTGGCAGGAAGCGGATGGATCCGAAGAGCTGAGGATCGAGTGTGGTGGCGAGAATTGGGAAAGGCCTATGTCTAACAGTGGATGTTTGACGGCTGTCGATGATGATGATGATGAAATCAAATCTGGTATGAGAGATCATCGTGGCGCAATGGTTGTGAGTTTACTTCTATTTAAGTGAGAATTCTTTGGGAATGATTAAATAAATAAACTATTTCCATTTCCCCGATCTGGTAAGGCATAGAGTTCCGCCACTCAACAAGCAACTCGAATTGGGGTGAAAAGTGGATAACTGAGTGTCTTGGCACTACTTTATTGACCACTACTACTTTAATTGAAACAGATCGAAGAAAATATTATTTTATTAAACCATCACGGGATATTTACAACCCCAGTGGTCGTTTTTGTATACAAACATTTCCACAGCGACTTGCGAACCCATAACTACTTAGTCGGGAGAATTAAGGAACATTTTCTGTGTGACATTTAATACTAAGTCAGTATACACTTGTCTTTATATAAGAAATCATAACCTACAAAACGTCAACAATAAAAGTTTCTCAGCGATTCTGTAATTTTCTAAAGTAGTCTGAAACTCGCGAAGTATGTTAAACAATGCTACAGCTAAAGTGCTACAAGAATTGTGGATTTGTAAGTATCCATCACGAACGAAAAGCACGCTCTAGATTGAGCTTTTACAATTACTTGGGTTAGCTGTATAGCACATACGTAAAGCACCTACTTGATACATTAGAAACGAATGAAATTTATATATAATATAATTAAGGAACTCAAATAAATATTATATATTAAATTTATTCTGTGTTTATCATTTATATTTTTGCTAAGACATTTTTTTTTCGTTCCACTTCAATTTTTTTTTTAACACATTACTCTTACTGTTCTTTTGATTATACTTAATGATACTTAATTATGGTAGATCTCTATGATGTATAAATTATTATAGTTCCAGGAACGCTTAAAGCAATCAGACGTGCGATGAATGCGCATATAATTGCGATGAGCCCGGTCATCCCACAGAAGCACCGTTAAAGCATTGCCCAGTGAAGGGTAAATCAAGTAAAATGAAACCCTTGCATTTATTATATTTGTTTAATATTTCTTATAAGCAGAAATTATATTTATATTAAAGCTACTACTTTGTTGTAAATATGCAGTATATATAATTTATTTCTTTTCTGATAAAGTGCGGCGTTGAGTTACGCCACTAATCATTCAGTGTTCAAAACTAGAATGGAATAAAGAGTGATTTAATACTAGGACTGCTGTCTGCTTACTTTACTATGTGGGATAATGGCGTGACGCTAAAAAACAAATTATTTTATGCAATAATATTATTGCGTAATGTTGATATAGCGCTAATGAAATCAATGTAAATCGTACGTGCCTAACATAAAAAAAAATGAGAATAAAAAGATAAAAACACATAAACTTTTACCGGCTAACGTCAATTAGTAACATTTTATATATTATAAAACGTTAACATATCAATGTTACACCACATTTTGATTTAAATTAAAACTTTCTTCAACTTTTGTAATTCTCGAATCGCCATCAGAAACCTATACGACCAGTTTGTTCGGAGGAGTAAATGTAATTGTCAGCCCGAGTTATTTATATTGACATGATTAATTTATACACAAACTTAACTAAACGGAGGTTGCGCAACCAGTTCCGAATTATCAAACAGTCTCTATTAATTAATGTTAGTTTTTTTTTTTGTATTTTATTACGTAAGCAATCACGGCGTCTTCTAATTTACGGCACGAGAGCACTCCAATCGCGATTTCAACTCTGTTACCGGTTCACTCATAATACATGACATACATATGATATCTTTATAAGATTAAGAATATTGTATAGTCACTAGTCTAAAGAAATTAAATTATCAAACTTCAAAGAGAGTGGAGTTGCTAATTGAGATAGATGTTTGTGAATATGTAACGTTGTCGGTACATCTTGACTTGGTTCAGTTACGGTAATCGTTTTAAGTGTAACTATTTAATTTCATGACCTGGGTTGTGCTTTTAAAAGTTGTTAAAATTTGTGTATTTATATATAAAATATAAATTTTGGAGAAAATTCATAAAATTACAATAAGTATAAATTTCGTATAATAAATAACTGCAAATATTGATTCCGTTTAGGATTTGGATAAAAATTAGAAAATAGTCTTCCTTTCCTCTAATTCCCAAGGAATTAGGTTCAAGCGCGAAATAAAGTTGTTACTTTATAAACTAATAAATTACATTAACGTTTGCTATATTATCTGTTTTAACTTTAAATACGTACCTAAATGTACCTATATGAATATAATAAGATTTTATGTTACTGCATAAAGCAGAGAAGGCAGAGGAATCAAGACTAGGGAGGTGTAGTATTGGGGAATAGAAGACACTTCACTCCCCAGTTTTAACCTAATTTCCAAACATTGCTTGTTAGATGACGGAACTCAACGCAGCGTCTTGTTACCAGAGCGAAGAAATGGAAATTCTCTGCCCCGATTGGGAATCGAAGCCAAAACCGTCTCGTTTATATTCAGATGTTGAGTTGTGCCGTGTCGTGCCTCAATAGCCTCAAAATTGGAAAAGAAAGGGTATTATGTAGTTCCATTACATAACGTGTTTATTCTAAAATTAATTTGATTAGTCCATACCACGAAATTACAGACATCATAAAAATTTAAAAAATAAATGAAAGTGAATTATTCATTTATATCCGATAGATTGGATTAAGGCGTGGTTTAATTCTATTGATTTATCAAAATCGTGATGGAAGAAACAATTTGTGGATTGATAGAAATCGATTTGGAATTGCATTTCTTAATAAGATATTTCGAATAGGTTAGGAAATAGTCTAGAGTGGATCGATGAATCGTTAGCATTTAAATGAAAACTAAAATTGAAGATTACCTGCGTAATCTATTACAATAATTTAATAACAATTTGATTATGATAGATGTTGCTGGAGAATGTGTGATTAACGGCGAGAACAGAAATGTGCTATCTAAATTAGTTTCTATATATTTGATTTATTATTTAATAAATCCTTTTGAATATAAAAATATTTAAGTATTTTTTATTTCAAAATATTATTCACACTATTAAGGTTAATAATATATTCTATAAGCGACAGTTGTGGGTTCGATTGTCACTTGACATTATATTAAAATGTAACAATCAAAGTAGAGGCTCATTTTCGCCAGAAAAACGCCATATCTCAAATCGTACAAAAAGCAGATAACGTGGCTATGCAGGGAAAAACGTGAAAATGGTTTTTATTAAATATATTTGTACGAAGAAGAATATTGGGGCAATCGTGGCTGAATTCCAAATCTCAACATGCAACACCTCGTTTATTCAGCGGGAATTCTGATTCCCAGAACGAAAGTGTCTTAATGGCAACAGAGACTTAACACTAGGGTCCCAGGTTACGTTACAATATTTATATATTTAAACGACGTGTTTCTTGTATATTATTTTAATCCCTCGTCAAAAGTCGTGGGTTTGGTACCGGCCGTAAATAAATATTTCCGCATGTCATTCCAAAGAAACGCCAGCCGCTTAAAGTTTTCATTATATAACTTAATCACTTTCCTACTAAAGTTAACAAAGCTGTGTGACACGTAATATTGTCGAGAAAATAGAAAATATGTCCACACCTTTTATTTATTATGAATCACATTCTCTTTCTCTTCTAAAGCATAAATAAAAATGTTTTGTATGTACACGATTACGATATAAATTTATCTAAAATATAATTGATACGTGAGTTATTTATAGAATCTATGTACATTTTTTTTTTATTAGAATCGTTGTTTTTGTATAAGTATACCTAGGTTCTGTCGTTCTTTGAGATGCAGAAAAATAAAGTAAAACATGTAGTGGTAGTCAATTAGTAGATTTTTCTTATATGAACAGAACATATCTATCCTCTCATATCTATACGATAATTAAATCAATTTTTTTTATTTCCAGGTAAAAACTAATAATTATTGCCGCCGAAAAAATGTTCATTAGATTAGTAAGTATAAATTTATGTTTTCGCTGCAAATTTAATAAAAAACATCAGAGTGCCTTACTTACCTCTTTAATTTATCACAATGACTTCTCTACTATAATCATTCTTATACATATATTGAATTCAATATAGCTATGACCTTTTTAATATTTGCGGGCTTCATAAATACATACACTGGATAATCTTCACTGGAGAATTTTTCCTCGTTGAAGCCATGAAATACATATATTCATAGAAAATTATTAGGAAATAACTATGCTTCAGAAAGGAAGCGTTGTGCCGTCTACAACGGAAACTATAATGCGAACAATTTCCCGTCTTCCGTTGAAACACAACAGTAGAATATCATAAAATAAATGAAAGTCCAGGCCACCCATAAAATTAGGTATGTCTGTCTTATACGATATGTGTTACAGTCGTTATATTGCTTGTTTTGCGAGGACAACTTATGCCTTATTTTATTATACTCACATTAAATTATGTAAACTTATAAATTTAAAATATATTAGAAGTTAACAGCCACCCTTCGATACATCAATCGCCTGATATAAAACGGCGTATTAGTTTGCCTTGAACATTTTCTAATTTAACACGTATAAAACAAAAACCCACCTCATCCGAAATCAAAACGAGAACTGCGGTTTGAGTAATCGTAATAAGTAATGAGTAAATGCTTCCAAACGATTTCACCACGCAATACGAACCACATCGGACCATTAATTCAATTTACCAGGATAGACTTTCTAAATGATGCACAAAGCTCATTTGTGGACTGACAAGTGAAATTGAAGCTGCCATTTTGCTTTCACGGGCAACAGTGACATTTAGTTCTGAATCTAGATGGGCCCTGATTATCGCGGGTAGCCATCTGTGCAGTACTTGGCTCTTATCTGTATTTATACGAGTTATCATTAACGTGCAAGAACTTGAAGTAAGGTAAAAGTTGATAGCCTGAGCTTGTAGTCTTGGTGTGGTAAGAATTACTTTAAAGTCCTAAATAATATGAATATATGAAAACCGTTCTATTTCAAAGTCTATTTAATATGTTAAGAAGATGTATGTTAACATTAATGTGGTATAATAAGAAAAGCTGATTTATTTATTTTACACCAGCGTACTATACTGTACTAAGAAAAATATAAATATTAGATAAATTCCAAAAATCTATTACTGTGGCCAAAAAAGGAGAATAATCTTAGTTTACAAAGTAAAAAATATAATGCTCTATAAATTATTATAAAAAAACCTTTTTTCTTAATTTATGAATGGGTATTTCGTTAATATATAATTAAATGGAATTGCACTAATACTTTAAATGCTACTTTAGGTGGATGTATAAGAAACCTTTGAAGTATACCGATTTACGACGATGCCGTGGATACAGTGATTGTTTTGACGGTTGCTCCACTTTCCCGCTCTAATTTGGGACGTGTATTAATTGGATGTATTTTACTCTCTAAGCTTAGAATTAATTGCTTACAATAGTTTCTTATAACTTAATTGTTGTAGCACGAAATATGCAATTATTTTATATTGTATAGATTGCAATGTGGAATAGTTAAATTTTGCTTTATTATTTATTGAAATAGAGATCTCAGATTGCTGAGAACATTATTTTTTATACACAGTCTGTCTTTTAACGAACAATACGTATTTTCAAGTCCAGCTTTATCTACCCAATAATAATTGAGAGTATGGTTCCATAAAAAATGTGATATTGAGTTAAGGTACCACTTACTAATCTTCAAATTAATTGTCCTGTTACTTTACTTCTCTTGAGGTGGTGCGTATTAAATTATTATTAGCAGTATTAATAAATTGATTACGTTAAGTTGGAATGAACAACATATATACTAGATGGTAGAAAGCATTTAGAAGACATCGTCCCTAAGATATTTTCCTTTAAGCTGACTTATATTACACATTTAAAAGGGACTCTGCTATATTGCAATAGGATCAGAATTTCAAAAAACGGAAGCAATAGCTAAACAGATTTGCCATCTATAATATTAATAGTTAATTAAAGTATCTACAGCTTACATTTATTTCCTATCATCAATGCTAACTATTTGCAGTTATATTGCTGTCGGCGGTCGCTGTCTTCAACTTAGTAATTTTTGTTGAGCTAAATTAATGTAATAAAAAACCATCGGTTTTTGTGGAGTAATAAAAAGTTAACTCTATTAATTAAAAAAAAATATTATCTTCTCTACTTATCTTGAATACTAATTTATTTTACACTATTTTAAAGTAAAGGATTCAAGTACTACTAATCTTGGACATTTGGTCTTGCAAATACTTTTTAATTGGTAGATTAGAGAACACAGCAATCGGCGATATCCTAGAAACGATAGCTTGTACACGCGCGGAGGTCGCGTGATATGCCAACATTGCTGACTCGTTTTTGCGATATCTTTGTTTTTTTTGTTTTATTGTTATGATCGCTATCAGCGTCATATTTATAGATGATACAATATATACATTTAAAGTATGAACTTTATTTTGATAGGTCGTTATCGATTATCACATTATGTTTTCAGAAATTCTATAATCAGTTTATTTAATAATTTTATGTATAGAGTATTTTACAAAACGATTGAAATTTAAAATATAAATTTGATTTATTTAGCCACTTTGATAGCTCAGCTCAAACAGATATTGTTTCAGATAAACTTAGCAAAAAACGGGTTGCTAATTGCAATAATAAAAATTGTTGCAGATCATAAATCACTGCACATTCGACAATTTCCCTTAATTGGTCTCGTTTCCCAATCGAGTGATAGTGATCTCGAGCTGTGTGGCCGCTAGCCCTATGCCCAAATCAGCAGGGTGATCACCCTGACACTGACCGAACATGTGAAGTAATTAGTTTCAAGCAGACCACACACAGACAGTATTGAGCCAAAACTCAGGCGCTTGCGTTTAACTTTCATCCTCATAAGTCTGGGTCGTATGAATCACGTTCAGTTGTAAATGCAAGGTTTATGCCATAGATTGTACTATTGATATACAAACATTATTTACTCCGGATTGAAGAAGTAGTTCTTGAACTTTAATATGCTTGCAGGCAATGTTGACATTAGAAACGGTAATGTAATGTCAACATTGTCATATAGTCAGATTAGGGTAGAATTTGTCAAAGGTTATACTGTTCCGTAAGGATGTGATGTGTCTTATGATCTAATTATTATAGTATTGGATTTTAGCGCATTCCATGTATTTAATAGATAGTCGTAAGAGTTACTTAAGAATCTATAGTGTGCTATATTATGTTCAGTATTTCCGGTTGTTCAGTATTTTTTAGCTGATATATTCATTGGCCAAATATAACACAATTTGAAATTTTCTCAAACCTGGTAACGGGCCAAAATATTTTACTGCAAGCTCAAACAATATTATCTGTGACTGTACATGATCTATATGACAATGGACTTAGCGCCAACAAGGAGCAAAGTCGACATTGGTATAAAATAGCTGGGTCGTATGTAACTAAAACGTAAACATGACAGAAACATTGCTCTAAGAAAATTTTATTCCGTTACACAGGTTGTAAGAACAATTGTGCTACGCGTTTGGCCTATAGTCCATAATGTCAAGGAAATTTATTTGATACATTGTAATAGATTGAAGATTTGCCACTACAAAGCCCAATTCGTATACATAGCATTAATTAAACCACCTTTCTTTTTAGACTGAATCTTTCCTGTTGACCCAGTCTCTGTAATTACTGTAAATACTATGTTGCAATTAACGTTTTCACTTGCTTTATTGCCATTTACTAGTGATTTTTAAGAGAGATCGCTACAACTTTGAGATTGCTTTGTTGTATTCAAATGTCACTGTGCTCCCGAAGCATTCTCTTTCCCTGGGAACTTTAATTTAAGGGCCAAATGATCAATCATGAACATACACGATTCCTGATGTAAGAGCCGTTGTATCCCACTAAATTGCATAATTGGAACCGAATTTATCAGTGAAAGTGAGGAATCGTTGCACGCCGTACTAATGTAATGCCGGCTTAATGATAGATGGTCTCAACGAACTGTGCCCTCGCGTAGGAAGCTTGAGCTTTATTATTTACTACGAACAAAACTATTGTTAGTCCGAATAATAATATACAATGATCATACTTATTTATATATATTCACAACGATGATTTTAACAATTTTCTCACTCTTTTGTAATATTTATAATAGGTATAATAATAATACTATAGTACTAATCTATTTCGTAGAAAGATTTTATTTGTTCGAAATTATTTTTTACCTTCACATAGTAGTGAAAGGGAACCTTGGAACATAGTGTTAAGACATCATCCATTTCCATTAAGAAGCCTCCATTCCCCATTTTATATATTTGAAATATAGAAAAATATTTAAAATTAAACAAACATGCCGACTAATTAAAATGGTCTTTTACTAAAATGCTATATTATTATTATAGAGAGAGTTTGCTAATAGTACATAATTTAATTATTTCTTTTATTAAATAAACATAAAACTTCAACAGACCACTTGTCTGTGCGTGACTACAGCCAGTAATTGTTCGTGTCAAATTATTCATATACAAACAGGTGTTTTAACATTCTTCACATGCATGTTTTTTATTTATTAAATTTATATATTCTTCCTTGTGTGTGTTGTGGAAATTTAAGCTACAGCGCGATATCTTTACTCTTTTTCTCAACTAACTTTTTAAACCAGAAAAACACTGCGTTCTTCATTTTTCGTATATTTTTTTCATTCGCATAAAGAATTGTACCTGGTATTCAGTAAAATGTACGAAATATATAGGATATTTCGTACATTTTACTGAATACCAGGTGCACCAAAAATCTGTGGAAGCCAAAACCACAACCATCATTGTGGCACGACGGTGTCATTTTCTCTTCTGCTTTACACTGCATCCTGTATATTTAAAGTCATATGCTATGCCACAATCGCCTCAAATATCATAAAAATTACAATTTAATGTATATAATAATATATATTTTTAAAATATATCCCTATGGCAAAATGAGAAATCTTAAATCCTTGCAACTTTAACTACCACGTAAACATTTTATTCTTCAATGCAAGCAGACTTTCTACACTCTTTAATAACTATAAATAAAAATATACTGTATTCTTATTAAAGATATCATTGAAAAGCAATTAAATCTCGACGGCGTAAACAAAATTTATTTGCAGCTTTAGCCATTTTCTCTCTCATTGCCTTTCCCGTTTCAGTGGATTCATATTTATCTATATATGGACGTAATAATTTTGTATTGCCCAAGTTCTTTAGTGGGAAACACTATAGGTGTTGACACCTCGTTTTACGTTATAAGATGAGGTGTCTAACTAAATAATTAGGTGAAACTTTTGGGTTGTATTCTACTAACAGCAGGTTGATAGTAACTATTGTCAAAACAATCCTTTACTTCGTGGAAAGTAACAATTTTTGCACCTATACTCAAAATTAAATGCAGTATTAGAACAATTTTGCGTATATAAAAATACCCGAACAATAAGAAAATTGGGATCACCATAACAACAAAAATCGTTTGTAATTACATAGCGGAACTCCGTTACAGCTGTAACACAAGGAACAATGAAGTAACGTAGCTAGATTTGCTGATAGGCAGGCGGAACCGCGGGCGGTCGTTAGTGAGAACATAAAATTTATCGATTTTAAGAACACTATTATATAATTCACTATAGAAGTGTGGCACAACAAATCTATATCCAGGCTTACAAATGTAACCCTAATGCGGTTATTTAATATCGTTTACAGCCTCCCACGCCGTCTTTCACACATCAAAGAGATATAGCGACTTAACATAAACATGTTAACGCGTTGTTAAACATCGGAACAACACTCGATATTGACAACACAAGATATATTTCGAGGTAATACGCTTTTGATTGCCGCTCATTTTGTGTTTTGCCATTGATCTTTTAAATATTTTTTTGTATACATTTTCCTTTATGATATTTAAATATTTATACTAAAACTATGATTTTTGTTTTATTGACGCAATGGGATCTCGACTGACTGTAAACGCAATTGTTATGGATTTCATCTTTTGAGTAAAGAGTAGTTCCTTAATCATTAAGCCGAAATATCTCGAAAATTAGATAGAAAGTGTGGAGCGGACTATGTTCACACTAGGTCTCCTCTGTCTGCCATGCTATGTGGGAAAAAACAAGAAACTGAGAAAGTTTTTAATTTATAGACAATGACAACTTATCGAAAAATATGCCAATCTCTTTAAGATATAGTGAATACAAGTACAAAAAACATATTTTTGTTTAGTATATCTACATTAGTTTTTGTTTAAGCAAAATTTCTCAAATTCTAAAGACATAATAAATTATATGGCGTCAAAGGTTTTTAGGTCGCCATATACGATTGGTATGCGATATCCTCAGGAAATGGATCGTCCAGACCGGTCCGTCGACAGTGAAAGCGTACGCGCACGAATTGTGATCTGAAGATTGACTACTACGGGTAATTTAATTATATGTTTACAAATGGCAGGACCGTTGCTGAATAATGCCTAATATATAGAAGAAGTTTTGTTTTATTTGCCCATTTTCTAAATCATTATTCATGTATTCGTGAAAGTTTATAAAATATTGTAATGAATTTACTTATGTAAACAGCTTTATAAAGTAAAACGAGTTTGTTAGATAAGTAGATTAGAGTAACGAAAAATGTGCATCGTAATTTAGATCTATTTAAATTTTGCAAATGGAAAAAATCTACATGTTTAATATTTAATTATTTTCATGATCTAATTTATTAGAAACAAACATACATAGCTCCATATATTTAAACAAATATTTTACAGTTTCAACAATTGGAGGCAGGTTGTGGCTTAACGGCACAAAGTTTGACTGTAAAACCGACTGGTTGTGGGTCCGATCCCCACTCGAAGAAATGAAATGCTTACTTAAATTTATATTTGCATTTCTTCGCTCTTGTGTCGAGGCAGAGCGCGGCGTTGAGTTATGCCACTCAACACGCAATGCCTCCAGAATTCGGCAAAAAGCGGGGAACGGAGTATCTTAACACTAGGTTCCCTCTGCCTAACCTGCTATGTGCGGGATACAGCGTGAAGCGGATTTTTTTTTCAACAAACGGAATTTGAAACATACATACATACATCAAATGGTGTAAATAAATGATGTTATCGTACATACACTTAGTGTCTAAAATGTCTAAACCTATTAAATTGCATTTGAATTTGGAATAGGAGAAATTACATACCTGTCATGTAACGAAGATATGGTCTGAACATTGAGCTGGTCTGCCGCCTTCGTGTGGGCGGTTTTAATTGTGGCCCTGTTCGCCCACGACGTCCTTCTGATAAACTATCGTGACTCATTCAGACTGCGACGTAGAAAGTGCAGTCTTCTTCGATTAAGATTGGTTATGTATTTGTTATTTGTGAAACTGTTGTTAATCTAGATATTGCGAAAGATTTAAACCTTTTGAAAACTAATTAATTGTAGACTGGTACAGATGCAATTTAAATTTAATAATTTTATTAATAGTAGTTAATCAAAAATACCTTGCTGCTAGTGATGTGTCATATGAATTTAAAAATAAATACTTATACTGTAATCCAAACGGATACTTTTACAGCCAGTAACAAAGGATCGCTACGTAAATCATAAAATGACGCAGAAACGCAATGAATATTTTACGGCCTGTAAGTCCATTATTAGTTGAAATATGTCCTGCTGTAACTTCCTTATCTTTTACACCTTTGATGCGATACTTGTTTATCCAATACATAATTCTAGCACTTACACTTTCTATAGCGGTCGTAAATACTACTTCCAGTCAATAGAGTTGTAGATTAATGTTTAAAATATACAAACATCATTATAATAGCATTATAGTGAGATTGCTTCTTCAATCCCAGTAAACTATGATAATTAAGAAACATCGTTCATTATGAATTCTAATATTCATAATATTGTAAATTTTAAGTTACTTGTTGTTATTTTACTTAAACAAAGTAGCTGAAATTGTAATTGACGCCTCTTAGTGTTCGTTATATATTTTGCAAATCTGTAAATCAAATAAATATTAACTGTGCTAATTTGCTTTAAATTGATCTGGTTTAAATTTTAAGCTGTTTTAATCTAATTTATATCCCATAATATCCTACAATTTCATTTCAATTTTAAAATAAAACTTGCACTTAATTTCATTTTTACTAACTTACTTTCGAATTGAAAAGAGCACACTTAGTTCGATATGTGACTGGCGTAGGAAAAGTGGAGTTTTTTTAATTAGATTTGGCCAGAAAAATAAATGAAATGTAAATAAATTTAATAATGATAATATTTGCATTAAAAGTAAATCGGGGTAAAAAGTATCGATAGTACCTTAAGAGTTTAATTAAATGCGGTTATCGGTTATATCAACTTATTTATTTTAACCATAAATGCATTTTTTTTATATTCGCTTATTATATTTATACGTTATAAAAAGCACAACTATAAATTACCATATTGTTAATAACTTTTGTTCTGCATTTAACTACATAAAAATAAATCTTCCTTGATTTGGTTTTGTGATATGACCAGGTTGTTAAAACCATATTTTTAATATATTTATTGACGTTTCGAACTAAAGTTCCGTATTCGTGCTTAAATAATAACTCAAAGAAATCATATTTCGTACAATATCACCGTCACTTGATTTATTAATAGCAACCGACAAGCTTGAAGATGTTTATCTTGCCAGTTCTCTGACGTGACTTATTCATTGTTTGAAACAATTTATTCAAAAAAATATATATATAATTGAAAAGACCTTGATCTTTTACTCTACACTGATTTACATATGTTTTCATTATGTTAATTTCACTTGTCTTAAATAAGCGGATGGTAAACGCGAACAATTCAATTGTTTTGCCAATCGAAATTTAGTCAATTATTTGCTTTGTATAAAAGTTACGGACTTTATCATAAAAATCAAATTCAATACAATACTTATACCTATTTCATAAGATTTTGCATAGAATAAAACTCAATAATTGGACGGAAAGTCAGGGACGGAATGCCTTAAGCTCTTAATACTACGTTCCCTCTGTTTACTCGCTAAAGCTAAAAAAAAATTAAAATAGAACCTCAACACTTTAGTTTCTAGTGGATGCTTATAAAGAAGTTTCTATTGTAAATTGTGTGTTGCGTGCTCATTATTGTTTATGGTTCCTTTGCGTGCCGTCTTCTCTTACTGACAGACGCATAATGTTTCGTGGATCGTTGTTTAATTCATACTGGCTATTGTAATTTTAAAGGTCACTACCATTTATTACTTATTTCTATACTTTAGTAGTTTTATTTTTAATCTTTCAGGATCTTATTAAGTATGAAATAAATTTTAAATTTTAATTTAGCTACATGAACTTGATTTATTAATTTATTTATTAAATACAACGCTACTAATTGGAATGCCGATATAATGGCTTAATTGTGCTTAACTCATAATATAAATATACAAGTGTTATTGACATAATTTCTTACGTAATATATGAGTCATGTAAAAGTGCAGGTAACGTAGAGACTTTTTTAAAATAATTCTTTCGACAACTTAAAGATAAAGTAACCAAATTAAGTCATTAATTCTATATGTTTTTAATTGAGTATTATAAAATTAAAACATTTGTGTTGTCGGTACATGTTAGAAATTATTATTTAAATTGTTGCATAACGTTAATTAAATAAGAGAAACTATTAATGCTAAATATATCTTTACAAAGCAAAAACGACTCTACTATTGTAGCGAATAACATTATTATTAGTTGTTAGTAAAGGCGCTGTATTATAAAACGCCTGCGTTTCGAGGACTTTGATTAAATTAATTTATCTATCATGTTTTTTGTGACAGGTAACTATAGACCTCAATGTGGTTTTAGTAAGTGGTTTGTTATATTTATATGTTTACTAGTGGCTACCCGCTACTTTGTTCTCATGAACTGTATAATCACATTTCCACAAGAATTTTCATGTCAAATGTCAATGTTTTACGTTATTTTATTTTTATTATTTTAAGTGTTATTCAAGTTATGTCAAAAAATTTTTGAAAAATCTCGATTGACCTAGAATTATGAAATTTGTCAGCTAGCATCTACAGTTAGTACTAGTTCAGGAAAAA
The DNA here is from genome assembly GCA_013421005.1 of Heliconius erato x Heliconius himera. Lineage (NCBI taxonomy): Eukaryota > Metazoa > Arthropoda > Insecta > Lepidoptera > Nymphalidae > Heliconius > Heliconius erato x Heliconius himera. Next base: position 38,632 of record JAATLQ010016988.1, on the reverse strand, counting down.
TATGAAAACTATACATTTGCAGTTAAATCCTAAAAAATAAAAGCCTTAAAGGGGGAGCAACATTTGCTACTAAAGGTAGCTAGCTTCAGGTGAGGTATCAGGTGAAAGAGCTCTGGCTAAGCTAAAGCTCAATTTTTTTACGGAACCCTCGGTGGGCGAGCACTACTTGCGCTTGTCTGTTTTTTTTTACCTTTTACATGTCTTTTTTGAGTATTCAAAAGATATCTCTGAGGCGTGTGTGGCGTGTGTCATCGTAACCGCATCTGGTTTTAACATCTTGACTTGATACGATCAAACATTACCCTATCAATTATCATACATAAAAAGTAAAATCTCTTATAATATATTAAATTCTAATGTAATAATGATATTAAATTCTAATGTAATAATGATATTAAATTTTAATGTAAAATCGAAATTCGCATCGTTCTATATATGATCTACATCTGGCCTTGGATTTAATTTTCAGCTTAACAGTCCACGTCCACATTCATCTTCATTCAAAATGTCAGTTCCAAACTGAATTGTAAATCCTGGCGTTTAATTTCCAACGTCCTGCTCACAGCGTTTACTTTACCAGTGTTAATGTTTGAACACATAATATATGCAGATTACATGTAGTTTGTACAATTTTCGTAATCGGTCCCGAACCGGTGTTTATTCAGATTTACGACAATGGCACCGTGTTCATAAAAACTCTACGATATACGAACGCAATATTTCAATCTAGGAAGTCTATATAAAATTTTATGCTGGGCTCCTTATTGGGTCTTTATTTTATTATATCACAATCGCATCGTTTACAATGATCAGTTGTGGTAGTTTCAATACGACAATTGCCGTGGTACAATAACAATTTAATGACATTAACTATTTGATACTTTCAAGGCGCAGAAAGACGCGTAAGAAAAAAAATTAAAAAATATTGTCGTAGTTTACACGGCATTAGCGTAGATTAAACGTGGAGTGATCTTAAAAAGTGTTTTTTTTTCTTTTTAGCTTCACGCTGTATACCGCACTCAATAGGATAAATACAAGGGATCTAGAGGGGTTCTCTCACGGGACTCGAACCCGCGCTGCTTTGGTAACGTCCAATTGCCCTATCGAGCTACTTTAGTAAATTTACTTAATTGATTTTAAAATGCAATAAAGAAATTAAATAAAAAAAATATTTCGTCCTAGTAATAATATCTTTAATAGAAACCTATTTTTAGTATATTCTCTAGGGTGAGCCATAATATATTTCTGAACACATACAGTCACCACTTGACCCATTCAAGGCTGCATAATGCATATCGCTCATCCAATGTAACGTTGACGTAACTGTATAACCAATTATTTACATTAATTTTAGAGGATATATATTTTTTTATTAATTAATACACTATTGTGTTAAGTAAAAAATGTTAACCTCTGCTAAGATGTTGGAGAAATATCTACTCAAGCTGTACGTTTTAGTTTTTCAAACTATATTTTTTCTTTAATGTATGTATTTGTTAAATATATACATTTCTATACGAATTCTTCCATTACAAGCTGATGATTGTCAGATAAAAGAAACTACTTAACATTCCATATATTCGTCGTGCGGGCGCTGGGGCCATTACAGAATAGTGCCTGAGACTCGCCACCCAAATATACTGTTTGAGCTCCTGTTTCTACATAACCAAATCTGAAATGGTTCTACTACGACTTGGAAGTATTAATAACCTGTCTAGCACTATCATCAATTGATTTCTTCACCCAGAAATCAATTGATGATATTTCTAGGCATGCCCGATATCTATATTTTAATTAACCATAGTTCTCTTTATAACTCTTGCAATATAATTTTAACAGATTATTCCGTAGAAAACTAATTGGAGTGTTTATGATGTAAGTTTATTGGAGAGTGTAGGGCAGCACAAAGAGGAAATTTCATTTTATTTTCTTGTCCACACACTTAACTTGTCGTTAAGTTTCGGATTACAGCTTTTACAATATAAGAGACCAAAATCAATGATATATAAACATTATGAATACTATCATAATAAATTATTTAAATTTATTGATTGTTATTAGCCTTTGTCTCTATTGATTTAATATGTAAATTAATTGGAGAAATTGATATTTAATGTTTCAGCTAATTGGATAACATGCATTTCCAATGTTTTATATTTAATTCAAGATGCCTGGGTCATGCTTAGAAAGCTTTGTATTATTTATAAATGGATTATTAAAAATTTTGTTTCTCTGACTAACATAAATGTTTAGGTATACTGTTACTTATTGAATTAATTTAAATCGGATACAGTGTGGTGTAAAAATCAACGAGCTTGGACTGGATTAGATATATTTAAGTTATCTAGCTTAGACGATTACTTTCTGTAAATGTTTGACTTCATACGAAAAAGTTTAAAACATTTGCTAAGACAAAGTAAAACAAGCAAAATAAAGTAGAGAGAACAACGTACTATATTTACCAAAAAGTAATATAGACTTTTTTATTATATTTTAATAAAAATCATTAGTATCCCTCGTATTATATTTATTATTTATAGTGTATACATATATACCATATGTACAAAACATGAGAATTAAATATCAGGTACTTACACAGGATACATTATTACTTTTCTATAGTAGGTATAATTACTGGTAGGTTGCTAGCCTACCGGTTATATGTATTCAATGGAGTTTTTCCTTCTAATGGCACGTACTCCACAATATTCAGCCTAATGTCTAATAATTACTATCTATTAGTATTTTTTACTACCAAATTACAATCGCGGAACACGCAATACGATAAAGCAAAGAGTCGAAAAAACTCTATATATTCAAAGGAACCACCCAAAAGTTCATTAGAACAAATCAACAATTAAACGGCTTGATTAAATAATATACAATGAGCATATAAAATCAAAATTAAATTGTTTATTTTTAATTAAATGATTACAATTAAATGACATTATTGTCTATTAATTTAATACATTTATAACGAAAATATGTTATGTTTAAAATTAAAATTGATTTCCGCACTGTTCTACGCGTGGTGTGCCTTGAACTTATAATTTTAATTATGAAGTTACTTCCTTAACACGTCGGATGTGTTCACAGAATCTTATTTAGATACATACAAATACTAGCGCCATACCAACTATACTATCTATATCATTAGAAATAATGAATCAGTAGTAATCGTATGAACATTTTACTCTAATATGTAAAAAAAGCTTCGCGCTTTTTCGTGCATAGTAGGCTACTTTCTGCCAAATTTTCAAGGTATTGTTGTGTGTGAACAAAGCGGAACTTAACGCCGCGCTTGCTCTTCATTGCATTATTTTAATTTTATGGAAGAAGCCAGAACGGCATCTTCCCGAATGGGGAATCGAATTCACAACCGATCGTCGCGCCTAAATGTGTAAACATTGTACCGACGCGGCAAGATGGCCTCAAATGAATGTAGTATAATAACAAAATTTATCTTCAACATAAAAACATGTTTCATTCACGTTGCTATTTCCCAAATGAAATTACAAATAAACAACCGTCGGGAGTGAAACACGCTCTCAGCACTTTATTTAATAACTCTGCTTTCGCGTTCGATTTGAATGGAGTTTTTACACTTTTGAGAAAACATTTAATTATGAAAATGCTTTTTTTAATATACCTTTAATGTAAAATGCAACGTTTACGTATTTGTACATTCTTATTTGTAATTTAATAATAACTATATTTTAGTTCAAGTTGAATTGAGTCGAGGCCAGTCGTGGCGCAGCTGCACGAAGTGTGACTGTAAAACCGACTGGTTATGGGTTCGATCCCCACTCGAGGAGATGAAATATTGACTTAAATTTATATTTCCATTTCGTCGCTCTGGTGTCGAGGTTAAGCGCGGCGTTGAGTTCTGCCACTTAACACGCAATGCCTCAAGAGTTCGGCAGAAAATGGGGAACGGAGTGTCTTAACACTAGGTTCCCTCTGCCTGCAGAGTGCGGGATACAGCGTGAAGCTGATTTTTTATTTAATTTAATTTTAGTTCAACTATTTTAATGATTATTATATCGGAAAGTATTAGTAACTACCATACTATGGTCATGTAAATTATGGTTCGGCAACATTAGTAAACAATATAAAGCTAGGATTACAATGACAGTTTCTGATATAAAAATTTGAACCTAGATCATTGAGACCAGAGTGCTTATTTTAAGTAAATAATTGAATATTGTGTTTAATTTACGTGAATATTGAACGGTCTACTCTACGCTAACATGTATTATTACAAAAGAAAGTGCGTCTGTAACCTTACGACACACCGCGTCTACCAATCATAATGAAATTGAAAACACGTAGCTTGATAACAAGGCGAAGATCATAGGCTAATTTTTATCGTGCTTTCATCAAGGTATTCACGTATTGTGATCCTATAATCTAGACATTATATAAGCATTCAAGGAGTTCTTAAGGTTCTGTAGTTGAATGGTAAAAAACGGAACCCTTATATATGTTACTCAACACGAAATGCCTCCAGAATTCTGCTGTAAGAGGGAAGTGGGAGGAACGGAAGTATGTTAAACATATATTGTCTCGATTCCTTCGGCTCATAGTTAACCAATTGCTTATCTATTTTTTTATATGAGTTCAGTTAAGTAAATACTTCGCTTATTGTTTCTGAACAAACGACTGATTTAAATCTATATACACAGCTTAAAATATACACAGTTACACAAGTCCTAACTATATATCAGCATCGCCATAAGCTCACCAAAGAACACCATGTATACAATAATAATTTACACGGCCAAGATAAAACGGCATACATAAATTGAGCTCTAACTATGGACCTGATACCACCATAAATTAATTGCTTAATCTACGTGCGGTTTTATAAGGTCACAGATGCAGCGAGCTTCCGTGTTCGCTTCCCACCGACAAGTGTCTATGCAAATATCAGTTAGCCGGTGAAATGTTTCCTTGAACGTTTACCTGCCGATACTTGGTTCCCTATTAATTGGTTTTATTAACGGTATACGTGATATGCTATTTCCGTTGCATCGGATGCATTAGAGTACATGGGTGAGTTGTGCAATGTGACCTGAGCGCCGAGTAGGTTGTAGGTAGAGTCTTTAGGGCAGTAGTTAGGACTGTTATACTATTTGTATTTATTTATTTAAACTTTATTTTAACAATAACAACTGCTATACAGACAAAAAAAAGAAGAATGACAAACAAAAAGATAATAATAATATAACAAGATCAAGCATGCAAATAATCTTGCTATAATGTTAATATAGTGTATGTTTATTTGGTTTATTTAAATAAAAAACATGGTGGCATTATAGAGTCCTAGTGTCAAGATCTGTTCTCTATTTTCCGCCTTAATTTAAGACATTGCTCTTTGATTATTTAATAGCAAAATTATATAAATAAAAAAAGACTGTTGATATTTATCTATACGACATATTTTTATTATTTTTCACGTGCTCATGTCAACACTAATTATGTTAATTGAATTTATATATTATTGTGAGTGTTATTGAAGTCAATTGTTGATTTCAAAACTTGTCCATATAATTCGAAAAACAAGCCTCGATACCAGAGTGAATAAACAGGAATATAAATTTAAATAAATATTACATTTCCTCGAGTAGGAATCGAACCCACAGCCAGTCGCTCTTACAGTTACTTTGTGCCCCTGAGCCACAACTGGCCACAAGTACAAATCCTTAAATTCTTTAATGGCAGTATATTAATATTAACGACTTGGCACAGGCGCACAAGCGTGCGACTGTATACGCGACGGTTGTGGAATCGGTCCCCACTTGGGAGAATGACACATTTAATCATTTTATATCTTCGCTCCAGTAACGAGCCATGTCTCAGGAGAGCGAAAAGTGGTCACAGGTTACTAATATTGTTTCTAAGACTTAATGTATAAAATGAAGAAATGTGACTCTACATTTCTTCCACCGAGTCTCTACTATTACATTTTATCTCTATTTACCACACAAAATTAGGAACTTTTTAATTCCCAATTTTCGCTGAATTATCAAGGATATTGCGTGTTGAGTGATGAAACTCGATGTCCTGTTTTGTCCACCAGAGCGAAAAAAATTTAATAATTTAGATGCAATCAATCCTCCGAGTCTGAATTGAATTTAAAAGCGTCGAGTTTGCAATCGGACAAATGAATAAAATATTTATGAAAAAGTATAACTAAACATTACTGACATATATCTGGGTGTGGCGATTTTAAATTTCATATCTATATCGTATTTAAATTATAATTAATCATGCTTACTCGTGATATGTTGTGACAAGATTATAAGGATTAGCATAATATTAGTCTGGTCGTAAGTTACCCTTTCATTGGATTTTGTTTACTTATTTTAAAATCATTGTGGTGATTGTTCAGAGGAACAGTTGTTTTTTAAGTTAGTAATTTCATATAGAGATATGAAATAACGATTTTTTTACTTTAACTTCTGTAGATTTTAGAAGTCACTTTATTACTACAAATTGCTAAAACATCGAGTCTACATTTCCAAAATTCTAATATAAAACTAAAAACGGAGTGTTTTAACACTTAGTTCCCTGCTTGCTACTAAAACAATGACTATTAAGGACAAAAAAGAAACGCAAATACTTAAAAAAACATATATGTGGGAATGAGTACACCTGTAGTACATACTTATCTGAAATGTATTTTTTATCTGTTTCCTTTAACAAGTTATTGTTTTCTATAATTTTTACTTGTTCATGTAATTGAAACTTGGTCACAATATCCTGCTATATAGCTTTTAGAATAACGTCATCGCCTATTATAAGGGTGACGTACCTACTAGGTAAATAACTTTATTAATATTTCAAATACTTAAGAAAATATACGTTGTGTTATCTTCTTTAATATTAGTTTTCATGCGGCATGATTTCATTATTTACGTGACTAGTAACGAAAACCGGCCAAGTGCGAGTCTGGCTCGCGCTGTAAAGGTTCCAGTACCATTTTCTACAAAAATGGCCAAAATCATGTCTGTTGTATGGAAGAATCTTAAAAAGAATTTTCTTATATACTCTTGGAAATCAGAAGCGGTAAATATAAAAATAAAACAATGTAGGATGGTCTGAGGTAACTTAATTAAAAACTACCCTGAATTAACAATGTTTGACTTTATTCAAATAGAAATACAAAGTTACTAACAGTTTTACAATCGTTATCTTACTAACACAATATGATACGACAAGTATAATAAAATAGAACGAATTCACAGTAGCGACAACGACAACCTTTCCAGACGACGACCGACTAGCAAATTAGATGGTTATTTATAGTGGTTGCTAAAAATACTTATTTAGAAATAATATACAAAATTAATCGCAGCGGGATTTGAACCCGTCGCTACGTTCAAAATTTTATACGTTTTCTAAATAAATATTTTTCTTTCCTGAGTGTGGGATAACACTTTAAAAATATATTTTTATTTATATCAGCGTCTTAGATTGATGCTTACAACTGTAATAGAGGTATGCACTTAAAAGAATATTGTTACAAATGTACGAAGTCCTCCATTATTGCTGAAAAATCCAATTTTTATTAGGTTTAACTTTTTTGGCATCGGTTAAATTGTTTCATAGCAATTACGCTTACTCTACTCCAATATAAACTTTAAAATATAGATATACTCGTAATACTTACATCTAAGTGTCGATTGTGGTTTTTTAATTAAAAAATTAAATATAATTCTTGCAACGATCTAATATTATTATTCATATTCATATTTTAAGACACTAAACAACCAAACAGTTGTTGTTTATCCTACGTACTCGCAAGTTATTCTGTTATAAGATTGAATTTCTGATACGACTGTAATAAATTATTCCTTTCTATGGCACCGAATCTTTTGCCTTAGAGAAATTTGTTTTCTCTCACACCTAGGTCCGAGGGTTCGATTCCCGCCATGTAGTTGTCTATTGATACGTGCTCGCCGATAAATCGGTCGACACCTCCGATACTACAATAGGAAAGAGAAAGTGTATAAATGCAATATTGCCTTCAGACCGCCAATTGGCAAAAATAGGTTATATTAAAATTTTCTTAGTTTTAATTATTATAGATAAATTAAAAAAATACAAAGTTTACCTTAGATTGCTTGTTGAATGTCTTTATGCTTATGTTTTGAATGTATATGCAGGTGTTTATATTTTATTTTTCCGAAACGATATACTTTGACGCACATTGCAGTTTATCGATATACTATGGTTTATTTTATTAAACTTAATACAGTGATTTCTTAACTAAGACTTAAATAGAGTAAAATCTTAGGCATTTTATTTTTCTAAATATTTGTCTATGGTAACAATTATAAAATTATGTTTATCGTCAGTCGACATTTGATTTTACGTAGCGGGACTCGAACCCGCGCCTCCTGAAAACCAACCAGTGTCGAAAGAAGTTCCTAAATGTGGAATAACAATTTAAAAATGTTTAAAAATATTTGATTGTATTATCTTTTAAATATATATTGTGGGCTTAGCGAATATATAGTCGCAATACCAACTCGCGTATACACATAGTCAAGTTGAAAATTCACTTATCATTATTTGTTATTTTTTTTAAACATACATTAAACGATTAAATTATATGTTATTGTAATTTAATATGTTAAACAAAAACTTGTTTTTAATGAATATTTTATTCTATCGCCATATAAATCATAATCAATATCAATCTAGCCGTTTAACGAGCTACTGACGTTTTTTTTTATAAGAGCTATAAAAAAATGAAACGCGATTCGTTACTCGACCATTACTAGAAAGAATGCGCCACAGTTGACTTGCCAGATGGATGATAAACCATTGCATTCTAGATGCGAGGCATCTGATACAATTAGTGGGGAATTCAGAAGACCAGGTCATTTGGACGCCGCGCCGCCATTATTAATCAAACTATAGACAAAAATTTCAGAAGTAGCTTGTTTTCATTTTCGTTTGTGTTTTTAGATATTTAGATATTGTACTTATTATTTGTTCTCTTTCTGATATTTTGAATTAATTCATATGATTATGATCAGAACATTTTTCAAAATCATTTTATAAATTTCTTCGTCATTCAGTAGACTCTCCATTAATGTCTGACCTAATTTTTTTATAAATCTGCAGTATTTATTCTTTTGTAGAATTCTGAATAGCAAATGTCACTTTACAAATTTATTCGTTGCCAGTGACATAGCATCGAGGCTTTTATTTTTTTCTGAATAGAAAATGCAGATGATATCATAATTTAAAGTGTAACAGTAAAACTTTGCTGAGGCTTTAATCAAATATTTTTTATAGGAATCAAGGAAATAAATATTTTTATTTGCACTTATTAATAGTAATCATTTTAAAATTTGCTAAAAAATATTATGGAACTTTACTTACAATGGTTTTGTATAACATAAAATAATATTAAAAGTAAATTGATAGTTAAGTCTGGTGTGATTATTCAAATGAGCGTAGTGCATATCAACTGTACCGTTGCTCCTACGTGATCCTGACGCCTAGCGGCTCTCGTCATCCGCTATTAACCTTCAGGATGTGGCACACTTACCTACTCAGATGGATAATTCGATATACATGTATTGCTTAAAACTAGTTTGAAACATTTGGTTGTTTACCCTCATTGGAATAATTACGATGTATAAAAATGATTACCTTCTATAATTATGATTCTCAGACTTAAATGCATCATTTGTTAAACCCGTACTCTTGTTACGCCCTAATTGGTCTATATGATTATTATCATTTCTATCATCTCTCATACGCATTCTCACGAGAATTCGAGATGCGAGACTATTACTACTTGTGCATGTACGTTAATTCATTACCTTACAAGGCGTGAATAATTACTTGGTTAAGTGAAAAACTAGTTGGATTCCACGTCTTGGACGTGCTGTGCCAGAAATGCAGTGTGTCCTCGTTTTTTGTCGTAGAACCCACAGTTCTGGGAGTCAGGAGTAGGATGCGGGGATGGGAACGAGGGGTTGCGAAGATGCGCCAGTGCGTCGCGTCGGCGCTGTGCGGCGTCCGCTCGTCCGTCAGTTTCGCCGTGCCGCGAGCGTGCAGCGGTCGTCGCCAGTAGAAGGGGCACTCGCTCGCGTTCCTCACGGACTGTTATTCGCGGTTTTCTGTCGGCAGTGCACGTGTCGCCGGCGACGAACGCCACTCTTGTTTACGACGCTTACGCACCTGTGACAAAACATAGTATTAACGTGATGTGAAAGAATTTGACAGTTCTAGCGTTGTTTCGCCAATTCGAAACTTGATCGACGTCGTGTTTGCTTTTGTGGTGTTATCGAATATAGTGTTCTGGGATACTAACTGTAATTTTGTACTGAAGTTTGGCGGTGACTAGGGCGTCAGTATAAGAGTTGGATGCACGCCAATACTGATATTTCTAAGGTGAGCATGGTTAATGTCGCAAAATGTCGCCCTCAGAGCAAAATTTATTTTTATTACCAATACATGCGATCGGTCACCGTTACCTTATCTAAAACAATATTGCCTTATCGCTCAGTTCCGGCCGTCGTAGTTTGTACGTCGGCTTATTCCTGTTATGATCGACCGCGACCACCTTATCAATGACAAAAATATTCTCGTAAAATGTTTATTGAAAATTCATAATATTGCATCGTATTTATTTTATAATACTCAAATCGTATACTAATTTATGTTACACCTGTCCAACTAATATTAGGAAAACCACCTTCATTCGCTACATTAGAAAAATATCAAATATCTTCAATAATAAACAGGTGTATGTCATTAGTTTAGTTTTGTATATATTGAATTTAATAGTTTATTAGTATAAAATATACTTAAGTCGTTGTTATAGTCGAGTATGCATATATACCCGTATTAATAACAATAAAAATTCCAAAGAATATTTAACAATTCCATTTTTATTGGAATAGTCCAATTAAATTTTCCTATTACTATAAGTTATCAAATACCACCCTGAACTCTTTCGTCTTATTCATTTAATAAATACAAAAGAGCTTTTTGTAAACTATTTAATAGAGAAGAAGGTCAGAGCGTGAGACCGAACACGTTATCGCTATTCACATTACGAATTACTATACTATACAAGGCTATAGAACTTTATCTATTATTTACTACGAAATTACTAGTATATAATACATTACTAGTATATAATAATTGTTTATATAAGAATGTATTTTAAAATCGTCCTTGGCATAATGTTTTTATTATTAAATCTATTTTATTTTTTATTACACCAATAAGCAATGCGTCATTTAGTTTTAGTTTTATTGTTTGGTTTTCCTAAGAAATTTCTCATTTGAAAACATAAATTAAATAAAAATAACGTTTATTAAACAAAGTGTACATTTTGAAGGAAGCTTTTGGGTATGAAAGAACACAATTATTTAAGTAATGTAGAAGAGTCTATCATTAATATTTACTTTTTAGTGTTGAATTTATTTCATTATTGTCTTTAACTTTTCTTCATAAATTGTATCAATATATTATTGTTAGGTACGTATTTTTTTTACAATTTATGAAAAAGGTTTTAGAGTCGAAAATTTTATCAAGCTTTTAGATAGAAAGAAATAAAGAGTATAATCAGGGATTCTAATCTCTAAAGCATCTTAAAATTGACTTAATGTATAATTAAGAGATAAGTACTTTTTATACTTTAACTAGTTATTTGTACTACGATAATAGCAGAAATTTGATGAATTGGGCTGTTGTGCGAGTTCGTTCACAAGGTTACACATTAACCGTATATCTACTATGTACTACATATACAATTTTTATTAGAATTTTCAATAGATTGGAACAACTTCTAAGATACTTCATTTATATCATCATTAAGAAATGTGGAATTAAAGGCCTCAAAAATTCGACCGATAGTTGGTAATGGGAGTGTCTTAATGGGAACAAACTGTCTTAATAGTCTGGTATAGCCTTTATAAAATTTGACAGTATTTTAAATTTTATTACATGAACTATAAAAAATAATATATTATAAAAACATTTATCAATAAGGGCTAAGTTAAGCTAAACTCTAAAAAGTGCCTCAAAAAAATGAGATGAGATCATTTCTCGACCGACTCGATTACTCATACAGTAGCAGACCCTGCCACTTGTGTCCAAAAACAATATACGTCAAATGTTACGTATTAACGTATGATTTTGCCAGCATTATATTAAAACTTACATTACCTACTTAGGAATCTTAATAGAAATAGATAATGTCTAATGGACTACTGCGACCAATATTATCATTTATCAGTATTGTCACGTCACCACGACGACAAGGCGTTTCATGGCCGAACTAAAATATACAGTTGCTTAGTCAAATTATTTTTGTTTAGTACATTTTAAATGTTCTGGTAAGAAATTTTCTCTATACATATAGATTTATTTTAATTTGAATGCTTTTCATATAATTGTATGGGTACAGTTTTAAACTGTTTGAGAAATTAAAAAAGTAAGGATACAAAACTTAAGAATTTTATCACTTTCAAAATATTTTTATATTATATAACACGATATAAAATAATTAACACAAAAAAAATAAAGATATCAATAATAGAGACGCAATAACGCAAATACGCACTTCCTCGTGATTTTTCAATGGGCTTTCATCTCGAGTGGCGAATCAGTTCTGACTCAGAGAAACTTTAAAGTTTAACCTCCCCAAAATAGAATGTACATGACCGTCTGTCTACCCCTGGATTTTTTAGCCATTTCAAATCGTCACTCATTCAATTGCCTGTTGGCCTTGCGCCAGGATATCACGGATGCCAATGTGTGCTCCACTTTTATAATGAAGCTTAAGTCAGCATGTTTAAAGCGGGTTTTACATTAATTTAGTTATCACAGACGGCGCTAAATCGCTTAATCTCGATCAGAAGTCTCGGGACAAACGATTTCTGGCGACTGAGGTGAAAGCACACGGACTTAGCGATATTTTTTGCGGTTTACTTTTGCAAATACAAACGTGATTTAGATTTTTTTAAGTTTGCTGAATAGATCGAAAGCATGTCGTTCTTCTAATCTTAATGTTCATTTAAAAAATAATAATGGCGCCTAAATTGTAATATATTAGATTTCTTTTTTTAATTTGAATAAAAAAATCGATGTAAAAATGTATGTAATATTAAAATTCTTATATATTATTGAAATTAAATTATATTGTGTTGAACGTTAATACAGACAATGAAAAACCAAATATTCCATATAATGTTTTTACTCCAACAAATCATTGTCAATCATTCATATCACACACATGCATGCCTTATTCTGGTCCATTTATTTCCTGCTATTGCTTAATCCGCGAGTGCAGTCGGCTGTACAACTACCAGTGCCGAAATTAGTTTTACGAGTGGTGGCCCGGGCCATGACGCGCTCGCACACATCAAACGGCTACACTCATTGTTAATGTTTATTATTAGTTCCCATGAACTATTTGTAAGTCTACATAATATATTTTCTCGTAACCTTGCTTCACTCTGTCACCATTATTCATAAATTTCTGGTAGCATTCGGAGAATTAAATAAGTTTTTTCTTACATTATACCAGTTATTCGTCGAACAACAAATATATTAATTAATTGTCAATGTTTTTATATTCCGGACAAGGATGTAAATCGGTGTCATCAGGTCATCAGATGTGGATGAACAATGCGTTCGTTCTACCGAAAGTCGGTATTATGTTAATTATTCATGTCAGGCAACCAAAAATATATCGTGAAACCTAAGCTGACCGGTTCATGTGACCGTTCGTGTTCAACAAATCGATATAATTAGTCGACGAATACGTTTCACTACTTCTTTACTGGAGTTGTGTGCGGAAAAAAATAGCTAGGATCACTTTTAATACAAAATTTGGGTATTTCAATTAAATGTTTTTTTATTTTCTGGGAATCGTGTCTTATTTGTTTTGTTCGAAATTTTTTCGTTCACAAATATTGGTTAAGAGGTCGATTATCGGTAAACTTTGTCGATGATGGCGACAATTCACACGACTTTACAAACTACGAGTATATCTTATGAATAAATGAACATTAAATTTTATTGTTGCATTGACACCAATATTTTCATTGAATCGTGTCAAACCGAAAAAAAGGAAAATGCGCGGTGAGGCTAGAAAATTGGAACATGCAATTCCATACATGGCGAAAGGAACAAGTTCTCGGCGACTGTCGAAGTTATCGAGTAACGGTTGACACGGGGTAAAAAACCATTCGGCATATCCATTCTTTGTAATTGGCGAAGAGCACACGGAATGCGGCCTGACGAAGATGACTCCCAAAAGAAAAGACGTATAACCTTAAAAGGACCTGCAGATGCCTTATATTTAAATAGAATTTAAATTTTATGGCAACCACATCTTTCGTTATACTTTTATTGCAGTTTTTATATTTCTGCGCTTTAAATGCTAATTAGTATTTTAGTAAATTGACTAACAATTAAATATTTCCAATATTATTTTTATAAATATAGTTATAATTTATGAAGTAGGTGAGAATGCATGTATTTTAAATGTACATAGCAAACGTAGTAATAACTAAAATATTTGTTGCTAGCTTAACGGTGAATAATCATAAAGTTATCCCTATACTTTAAAGTAACGAGCCACATCAGCCCTACAACTTAGGAATGTGTGTTACACTCATCAAATCATTTCTAAGAAGGGCGGGCGCACTATATTCTATAGAACATTAGATAAAACCACGGAAAACATAAAACAGTAAAGCATTTCTGTGAAAGTGAAAGATGTCTTTATATTAGACATTTCCAGTACCACTTAAATGTATTGAATGAACGCTTTTAACCATTAAACTTTCCGTGTAAAAGGTTTCCTATTACATTACATTCGTATCTTTAAATATATATAGCCCTATGTCTTTTATTGTCTATTTTAGAGCACTAAAATTTAATTGGGCCGTATCTATTGTTCCACTCGTCATATATAGGCTTTGATGACCAGACCGAAAAAAGTATTTACTCGCAGTGATTTAAGAAGAGAGAACATTTTGATACATGCCAGTTAACTATGGATTTGGTACTATAAATAAATATATATATCTAACTCAAAAAATAATATATTGTGGTTGATTAGCATGATGCATTAAGTAAGTCTAATAACGCAGATAAGGAACTAACGCTTATAGAGCAGCTATCGAAATACATTGATTAAAGCATAATTTGTTTTGTATTATTATATTTTTACTAGAAAATTCGTAAAATTGATTAAAAATGGGACAAGATGTTTTATACCGTTTATGTATATTTTGCAATTTTCCATTTTGTGGATTAAGAATGTCTACGTGTGGAATACATAACTTTTATTAAATGCCCCTTATATATAACTACTAGACAAAGTAAATACACTGTAAAAAGCATAAGATGAAATAAAATGGTCATCTTACAACATGATCTTGCTTCTTACCTATCGACTTAAGATGTCCACTGCGTGTTGGATCGCTAAAATGCGATTTTACAGAACTAACTTGGTAGGTACAGGCGAGGCGATGGGTCTTTTATGGTATCATTAAAAAACAACAGCTGCCTACCCATCACCATATTAGATCAGTCGCAGCGAAAGGTGTCGTAAGTCGCAAGCCGCCTCTCCGCAAGACCAACGACTAAAACTAATAAATAACTGAGCAGTAGTTAAAGAGCAAATTAATTTTCTTAACGCTCCAGCTACGCTCTTTTAATCAGCCAGTTAGACCAGTAAGCTTTCAGATTCTGAACGACAAACATCAAATCAATGGTTAGTGGCAATTAATTAAAATCTCATTAAACTTTTTTCCCGAATGCTTCAAGCGCTGGAAAACTTGGAAAAACCATTTTGTCGACTGGTTTGTTATTATGGACCTCTTGTAGGTATTCCGTTTCAATTATAACGAAAGTAAGTTGTTGAACCTATTTGCTATTTTTATTTCTAACAGCAATTGTATTGCCGAATCTTTTCTTGCTCAGTTTCTACTGAGCTACTACGCTAAGTTACTAATCTGAATTACAAATTGACGCTTCCTCTCTGATATATGGGTGTACACTGTCGACCGTACAGCGAACAGTCAGAGAAACTAGTGAAATATTGCAGTGCATCCATTATTCATTAATTAACCCACTATCGCCGCACCATAACGGGCCATCCTCGGAAGCTAGCCACTGCTAAATAACTGGGGGTGATCGCTTTAAACGAGTTATCCGCCACAGATGCTTCTTATATCTAACGTAGAAAGCGTTCATCGACACGAGTGACTTATAAAGGCACTTTCATACGTACGTACATATATTGACGGTTTCTGCAATACTTTTATGTTAGAAACTGCGTTTTAAATATTTTTTTATTTAAAAAATTGATATTATCGAATGCATCAAAATGAAATAAGTAAGAAAGAAAAGAAGATAAAGGTACTTCTGTTTCAAAATCACGATATTTGAAATTTTTACAATTTTAGCATTAAACAATTATAAAATAGTTATTCTTAATTATAATAGTACCGAGTTCTATAATAACAGCGTTATGTCCAACATTTTCGACATCAGCTGTATTTGAATGCAAATCATAACATTTCCGCACACAGAATTGATTTCTACAACAACATAGTTGCGTAATGTACGTAAATGGTATGTAATTGAAAATTACTGGATATTAGATCTTCATGCTAAACTTTTACCTATTAAAGATGTATTTATTCTGCTATTGGTGTATAATTTAAATGTTAAATGTATCTACATTTTTAATGTTTGTGGGAAATAAAGTAATGACCGAGTTAATTATATTTAATAACTAAATAGTAATTATGAGTAGTATTTTATTTTTTTAAAATTGCAAGACATTTTCTCTAAACATAGCTACTTTCTACGAAATTCAAAGTTACAAATAGGTATCACGATTGACAGCATAGTTTTTAATGGATAATCGGTTGACCCGAACTTGTTACTGCCTGAAGGCTGTCTGCGTTCAAGTTGGGTTATTATTTATTAACCAACTACAACTATCAAAATACAATTAAATTTACATCTTAAAGTCTCGACTTAAAACTTAAAATTGTATACGGAACGAGAACAAATTCGTCAAATGGGGACCAGCAGACACATCGCTTGATTGAAAGTTGCAAATTGCTAACATATTAATGACCTTGCGTACATCAAATGTACTCGTACATATATGTATGTATTATCTTAAACACTTTAGTTCCAGACATCTTCTTCAAGGAGACATCGCGAGGCCAGTCGTGGCGCGGGGGCACAAACTGTGACTGTAAAACAGACAGAGAGATGGTTGTGGGTTCGATCCCCACTCGAGGAGAAGAAATATTTATTTAAATTTATATTTCCATTTCTTCGCTTTGGTGTCGAGCAGAAGCGCGGCGTTAAGTTCTGCCACTCAATACGCAATGCCTTGGCAGAAAGTGGGGAACGGAGTGTCTTAACGCTACGTTCTCTCTGTCTACCCTGCAGTGCGCGGGATACAGCGTGAAGCTTATCTTAAACACAAGTGCAAAGAGTATATCGTATGTTTATTCGTATTTTTAACTTAAAATAATAATTAATAATAAAATAATAAGCTTCTACATAAATTCATCGATTGCACAATAAATTTCTTGGTCTTTAACTTATCTCGATAGGTGATCTGTTAGCGACGATTTATATTTCCGTGAACAGATAAATATTTCAAATGTTTAAATATTACATGGAATAATAAATCCTGAATCGAGTGCTGAAGTGGCATGATTGCGATCATTCTTCCCGTATCATTCGAGGCCCGCATGTCAACTGCATTCATAGAGAATTGGATAAGTGGCCGTCGCAGATAATAATGCGGACAGTTGAGCAAATAAACATACAACTACCTGATAATATTTGTTATTATTTTGTTTTATATAATATTTAGAAGTTGTGGTTATCGTTTTAGAATCTCTATATATCTCTATAATAGAGTTCGGTCTCTTTTTATTTAATTGTTTTTGGCTTAATGCTGAAAATACATTTATTTGTATTGTTATTTTTCTCCTTATCAAAATGATCTAAATATCGGCTTATCTTCCAGTGTTATTTCTTTTGCCCCGAAGTATAAGTTGCAACTTGTTTACAAAATATCCATTCAGATCACGCAGACAGACGTTTAATCAATTTTGCACATGTTTTTTATCTAATCTATGTATGACATTCGTGTTAATACAGAGGACTAAAAAAAAATATGATTGACATATTGTTTTTTTTTTAGTTTCACGCTGTATTCCGCACAAAGCAGGGTAGGCATAGGCAATCTGAGAATCGGTTCAATTAGAAGTTTCTGTTTATAACTTAACGGCGGAACTCAACGCCGATTCTTTAAGATACATATTATTTTATATACATATATCTTAAATTCTTTTTTGTTATGTAGAAATATATATAGTAGATAAAAGCAATCCTGTTTATATTTATCGTTTTCATATACATATATAACTTACATGAATGAGTTGTGGTGTGACTTACAAAGTAAGTACTTTTGATCTTGAACGTAGAGCATGACATTGTTATCATTTAAATAAAATAATATTTTTTGTAAACAAATAAATTCATTTAGTGTATGTTGACGTATGATTCCCAAATGAGCATATGCTGCACATTGCTCTAGGTTTATCATTTTACAGTACAAGTGATAAATTGTATATATTTAGTTATTTTAATAAACAGACTTCTTAATCTTAATAGCATTTATTTTAGTTTTACTACGTTCAGCCATATTGTATTTTGAACGATAGATCTAGTTGTTCCTTTCTTTTCTTCATACATTCAAAACAAACTATCTTATATTTAAACCAACAAAAATCAATAGATGAGTCGAATTTAAATTTACATCCACTATAAACCTTTCAACAAGTAAATATTTCAATAATTTCTAAAATATTAACTATAACATTTTTAAATAAAATACTATAATAAGATCGACAATTACTCAACACTAGTACCCAGTTATGGGTACTGTTACCTGTTCGGTGTACCCAACAGGATACAATGCGGTTCGCGTTAATTGCAGCCGAGCGCACGCACAATTTCCGTCGTACAGCGCTGTACGGTGCACGAGTATGTGTCAATTGTCATGTTCCTTTTATATGACGAATGGTGCGTCTCTATAGCAGGTACGTAGTAGGTAGGTATTTGTTGATGGTAGGTAGTCGTCCTTTAGTTGTATTTTTTTTTGTATGAAGTTTAGTTTTTGTTTGTATTTTATTTTTTTGTTTTGTTGTGGTATATACATTGGTATTTCTATAGTGTTGCTGTAGACTTGTTCGGGCTTGTTATTCAATTAAATTTTAATAATTGTAAACTGTAGAATGATCGGTCTATTGAATTTTTTTATGGATGTTACAATCTGGGTGATTTTAAGCATTGTTTGTTCATATTTATATACATTTACTTTTGAGGTCAGCCATAAATGCTCAACCTCTAGGATCTGACACATATTCATAAGAATGGCTTGGACTCGTTTACGCTTTTTTAATATAAAAAGGTTTTTTATTGTACAAAAAAATCCTTAAATACAAATATGTTAATTACAAATAATAAAGAACAAGAAGTACAGGTACCACTTTATACAGTTCTAGACAAGCCCTACAGAAATATTAGTGCCATTAGTCTTTGTTGCACTTAGAGCGCATCTGTGCAACTTTGTAGCTCATTAAAATTTAAACTGCGACTAACAATGCTCTATTATGAGTTTTGCAATACTAAAGGTAGATTACTTTCGCTATCCCTCTCTCGTACTGACTGACGATACCGACATCACCCCTTGATATTTAGATTAAACAGTATTATTCCAGTATAAAGGGTTGCACTACCCTGTCGTAATTGTAGAATTTATTTATTTGGTTGTAGAAACTAGTACAAAGAAAAGCAAAATTTATAGCGTGATAACGATCGTTTTTCATATTGAATCCGTTTTGTGGATTTGGTGTGAATCCCCTGTTCTTTCACTCGTGTCGTCGTAGTGTTATCGTAGATTATTTATAGCGTTTATATTATTTAGTTGGATATTTGTTTTTAGCTTTGTGTGTTCGTATTGATTTTATATTGTTAAGTTATTTAATATTTGTTGATTTCTATTTACATGTAAGTCCTATGCCTTTGAATGGAAAAAAAAACTTAAGAATTATTAATAACGATTTAGGTTTCCTACAAAACTCAATCTGCATTGAATTAGAATTTAATATATACGGTATAAAGTTTTTTTATGTATAAAATTTTAAATGTGCTCTATTAAAATGGATCCTTCTTTTATATCTACTATATAAATTAACAGCAAGTATATACGATAGCAGTGGGATAGCACAGTACAAAAGGCCGGTCACGTGCCCACACGTGTCCAAAGGGAATACAGGCGAAGTGAGCCGTTGCATACTGATGTGTTTATCGTCTGCACAAGGCAAATGCAATTTTCGGGTTGTAAAATAAATGCATTTTCACGTACCTTCCCATTAAGGGGAGTTGGTGACTGATTTTCAAGACCAACTGCGGTCTACAGTTTTGGAAATACTAAATATATATTTTTTAAAAAACAAACAAAATGTAATAAAGCTGGATTTGAACCTGCGCCTCTTGGAAACCATCCTAGCGCCCCGACTACTAATATATATGTTTTCATGAACGTTTAAATTTTTATGCGTAATAATTATGCATGTAACAAATTATTTATGTTGTTAGCTCGATATGGAGATTTTTACAAATGTCCGCTATCCACAGATAGTTGCTTAGAACTTTTTTTTATTTTCACGCTGTATCCATCATAAGCGAAGTAGGCAGTGGGAATATAGTATTAAAACACTTCTTTCCCCACTTTCCGCCAAATTTTAGAAATATTGCTTGTTGAGTATCTCAATGTCGCGCTATGTTTTGTTACTAGAGCGAGGCCATTAAAATATTAAGTAATTCATTATCCTTCGTGAGAATCGAACCCACAACCATCGCGTTTACAGTCACACGCTTGTGCCGCTATCACCAACCCGATAGCGTCATTAGAGTTTTCATAATAAGTTCTTTGATTTTCACGATTATTACACATTTTAAATGAAACTATTTTACCCAGATTAATCGCGTATATTTAAGATTTTACATTTTGGAACCCATTTCGATCACTTTGCAGTAGTCCGTGGTCACGGGTAGACTGAGGTGGCATTCGTCTGTCAGTTGACATAATTATTATACCAAACTACCGCCAACGATTTCTTAATTGCCTCGCGTACTGCCCTGGATTTCTGCAGAATGAGCTAATAGTATCTTGCCCTCTGGTATGGTGGGTTTGGGACTTCAATGATTTTATGAGTGGGTCCCAGGTGGTAGAAAGTTTCCAGCCATCCTCTCTATTGAAGTTAGGATGTTTTCGTATTTCAATAGCCTCGCGGGTCATTCTAGGAATGTATCTGTTTTCCTTAGCGAGTTTGGGTTTTATCAAACCTAATGTAGTGGCTGGGTTTATCCACATTATGCTCACACACAGCTGACTTCGATACATGCCCATTCTTGATATCGGAGATGTTTTCCTTCACCCTAACACCGATGCTTCTGTTTATTTGACAGATGTAAGATAAGCCACAGTCACTTTCTAGTTTGTATACACCTGCACTCTGTTATGGAATTTTACTTTTTCACTGGTCTCAAGAGTTATCATATTTTTATATACTTCTATATCAATATTACACATTTTATGTAAAAGAGGAAAAAGTTCACGCAACGCTTTAACCAAGGCATTTGCAACATTTCGGTCAAGTCGTTTATTAATTTCGGCACATCCATTGTTAGGGCTCGCGAAGCGTGACACGACTCGTTGACCGATTGTTTTGAGCGAGCCTTTGTAAAAAAAGTTAAAAAAAATACCGTACTCCCAAATAATACAATGCACTGCGCATGCATGCATTGTTCACTTTGCTCCCTTGCGCAAGGGTGCAGATTAAAATGCACCCTCTGTGCCCCTTCACCCTTGCCCGGCTATCTTCTATATATATATTATTATCGTACGTAATTTCTCACCACTATTTGACGTTTTATTTTGTATTTGACATCCCTAAAATAATGTTGAGTTTTTAATTGAATTAACGTTTTTTTACTTATTTAGAAAACGTATGATTTTTTTTATACATTTGCCAAATAAGTATTTTTCTTTCTTAGAAAGTGTGGAATAACACTTTAAAAGTGTAAAAAAAAACGTTTTTTTATGTCGAATACTACTAGTAAATTGTAGGGCTAAAATGTAGTTTAAAGTAACTGCGTATTTAACTAGCGACCAAGTAGAGCCATTGCGATCTGGCTGGCGGAACCAAATGCGAAATGTGTTATTCAGTGAGAACAAGATAATAACTATATTACATCAATATTTCTATTAACGAAGGTGAATTATGAAATAAAATCAAAATAAATAATAAATGTGTCTAAAAAGTGTTACAACATATTTTAAACATTTTTAAAGTGTTATTCTACACTTACGAAAGAAAATGTTTAAAAATGTTTAAAATATTTAATAAATAGCATTCTCTCTTGCCAGACGATGATTTTTAGTAATTCGTATTCTTCTTAAAGTCTTTGAGTAACGGAAATTTGTAAAAATCTCCCAACAGAGTTGCTAACAATATAAATAAGTCGTAACAAGCGTATAAACATTTCGAATATGTAGCTTGATGAGAACGTATGGCTTAGTGGTCAGAGCTCCTGGTAGGTTTCCAGGAGGCGCGGGTTCGAGTCCCGCTACGTTCAATTTTTTATACGTTTTCTAAATAAGTATAAGTAATATAACTTTGTACCCCTTTTTACGAAAATTGTGCAAATATAGGAGCTTCGATAAAAAGAATTATTAACGATTATAGATTTACAAACACACATAAGTAACAACTGCTACTCACCAATAATAGATAGGTTGAAAATAATAAAAGTAGCATTATTGTTTATCTCCATCGTGTATCTCCCCAGCACAATGCAAAAGTAAAATCATCATTTATTTACTATCTCTACAGTCACATAGGTATGTGTGTCAAATCGTATTACAAATGGCTCCCTAAAAGTCCCTCAATAATCTTTCTCATTCGTCATAGATAATACTATTTTGCCACTGTCAGCCGTTTTAATCTTTTGACGTATTGCTTGCAGTTCTTACGAGAATATGCGTACGCCTACTAAATAGATGGTGAAAACAATGTGTGTAAATTATGTACGATAAAAAATATCGTTATTGCTAAAGCGTGTTTAATGTAATGTTGATTTTTATATCTGTAGTTATATATCTGTGTTTATTATAAAATAGTTACCAAAAACTAGCTCTTTGCTTTGCTTAGCTCAGCTAAATATTTACACAATTATGAGATATTGAAGAGTCTAGTGACATAATATTCCTTTCGTCTCTATTCCCTAATAATTTACCTTGGTTTTGGAGCCCAATAAAAGAAACTAATACTTTGAATATATATCTTTTGATTGCATTAGCAGCTTCATTTTCTGTTCTTCAAGTGACAATATATCTTAATATATGATATCAAATTCAGCTAGACAGACGGACAGATGGGCAACAAAGTGATCCTATAACAAAAACTACCATGGCTTAGATTTGAACCGATCATAACAATATTTTAAGTACTACATGGAAAAGATAAACAATAAAAACACCTTGCAGTCTTATTTTAAGTACTTTACATTATAGAGCAAGCTTCAAACTTTTTCCAGCATAGCAGGGTAGGCTCAGGGAACTTAGAGTTAAGACACTCCTTTGTCCACTTTTAAGTAATTTTCGAGACATTGCGTGTTGAGTGGCGAAACTTGTTACCGCGTTTTACCTGCCAAAGGGAAAGTGAAAATAATTTAAATAAAATCATTTCCCCAAGTGGAAATCGAACCCGCAATCGAGTTTACAATTAAGGACCCAATAACCCAGTATAGGCGAGGGACGTATATTGCATATGACCATAAATATCCCGTAATAGTATCTTTTGATATCGTATATGAAATGCGAATTACTAGCCGTACAAAAACACATTCCAACGCAACATTTGGTGCGTCCCCGATCGCAGGGGACACAGTCCGGCGCACACCCTCCATCGCGTTAAATGTCTTTGTACGCGGCTTAAGTTATAGGCGATTATTTATTTTTTATTTATATGTAAATAATATATCTAATAAACAATATATATTTTTGTTTATATATAAACACTTTATTATACTTGCATAAATTGTTGCCCATATAAATATTACGGAATGTTAGTTACTAAAATGTTTTGGTAACTTTGCTAGTTTATTCGATATTGGCCCATAAATTTAATGACGAATTTCATCTATAATTAAGACTAAATTATGTCTTTTAGTATTATTTTTAGTCAGATTTACCCTTTCTCGACGCATATAAAACCGGACATAGTGAAGGTTCTGCGTATAAGACATTCTGTCTCTCACTTCCCTCTAATTTTCGAAATATTGCGTGTTGAGTAGCGAAACTTAACGCCATGCCTTTAATAAAATCATTCTTGCAAGGAATCGAACTCACATCTGTCGCATATTTCGACATACTTATATATTACACATATAGTAGGTAAATATTGTTAATATTCAAGCATTTCGCTTTAATACCGACCATTGAATGTGCGCACCAGCGTGACTGCGTGATACATCACCTGTTGTCTATGTTCCCACGGAACACTGACTTTAGAAATTACGAGGGTCTCGCGTCATAGTGGCATATGGCTATATTGATGACTATTTAAATATTTAATAGTCGGAAATAATTATAATTCTACTAATATTTAAATTTGTAATAATATTTGGAACTGCCATTATATTAAAAAACTAAATTAATGCCATAACCTAGCTATAATAAATTCTTTGCTCACAGGTGTTTTTGCATTTTGTTCCATTTTTTAAGAATTTTACAACTTTCGTTCGCATTATTGTTGGAAAGTTATACTCAAGGTAAAGGACAGTTCTCTTCTCTGGAGTACATAGATAGTATCGAGGAGACTTGAACATTTTTTAAAACGTTACTGTATTACCCTATTGGTAAAAATGACACTATGCTTTAAAATATATTTTTTTGCTTAAATATACTACGTTGAGGGCGTCACGGCGCAGATCATTTGAGTGTAAACGCGGGGGAACATTATTTTCATTTCACCGCTCTGTTGGGCAAAGCGCATTGAGTAGCCGCTCGGCACACCATGTCTGGAATAATGGGCGGAAAGTTGGGAACGGAGTATAGTTAATAGCTCTAATAGCTTCTTACGTTAAAATTAAAAATTAAATTAAATCAGCTTCACGCTGTATCCCGCACACAGCAGGGTAGGCAGAGGGAACCTTGTGTTAAGACACTCCGTTCCCCACTTTCTGCCGAATTCTGGAGGCATTGCGTGTTGAGAGAGTAACCACACCAGAGTAACCTTAACCTCGAAACCAGAGTGAAGAAATGGAAATATAAATTTAAGTAAATATTTCATCTCCTCGAGTGGGGATTGAACCCACAACCAGTCGGTTTTAGAGTCACACCTCGTGCCGCTGCGCCACGACTGACGCAGCGGCACGTTAAAAATGAGATAAAATTACAGTTCCCTAACGATTGATGTCTGATCTCTGTTCAACAGTGTCTGTTGTATGTTAAAAAATAAACCGCTGTATTCTTGTTACAATCAATCCAATTAAACAGAACAAAATTAAAATAGTACTTAAATAAAATTATAAGTTATTAACAAAATTCCTTAAATATATAAATTAAGATAATGTTTGTGGAACAAGGTGAGAGTTGAACACGAAGTTTCTAAGAGTGACCTTCTAACAGGACCTTATGCAAGCCTTATTACGCCTGTAATTTTTTTACATAGTGATTACAATCATTATTTATATTCGTGAATGATACAAAACGTCGAACAAGCCAATTTTATCTCTATTACGTATTAACGTTTTATAATTGTAATAAAAGTTAATCACTCGACGATAATGTTGTATAATACTTTGATGTTTAACATTAATTACATCTAATTTGACAGAATTTCTTATTTTTGCATCCGCCGAAATTTTAAATTACCGATGAAAAATTATAGTATTTTAATCAAATTAAGATAATTATGTATATTTTCTATTGAGGTCGCCGTGTCGTAGGAGTACAAGCCTGCGAGTGTAAGCGTGACGGTTGTGGGTTCGATTTCCATTCGGGGGAATGAAATATGTAATTTTTTTTTTTATTTATTTATTTATTTATAAGGCTCACCAACAAAATGGAAAAAACAAAGTAAATTAAATCATTTACAGAATCATAGAAATAAAAAACAAACAATAATTTAAAAATAAACACAAACAATAATAAATATCACATGTTACACACAAATTATACACACTCATCACATCAAACACAATGTAAGCATTGTAATGTAATATTTCGGCAGAAAGTGGTTAAAACTAAGTTACCAGTTCCCCCTGTCTACTCCCTCTACCCTGTTACATACATGATACAGCATGAAGTTAAAAAATAATGCATATTTTTGGTCAATTCGCGCAACATTCAAGGAGCATACTCACTTTGTTTCATATTACCCGACACCTAGCTATCATATTTCTAGCACTTGCCGGATTAGGGCATACAGACATGCATAAGGACTTCAACTAAACAACAATTTGTAACAATCGTCTCATAGCAGTCCTGCGCTGCCTTGACCTAAATCGTGCGCGGCGCAGACGCGTGGTCGCGTGGTCGCGTGCGCACCGTTCATCAAGCTTGGGGGTATCAGATGCTATGATTTGTAAATGTAATGTTTAGTTGTATGAGCCATTCTATTTTATATTGTGTTTTGTTATATTAATACATTTTTTTACTGTTAATGTTATTACATTATTTACACACAATGCATTTATTTTTTTATTTGGACACCTATATGCTTGCTATCTGTTTTTTGTTCGAGTCGTTTAAAATTTCAAATTATTATCACTTCAACCAATATCATGTATTAAATTTGGGTTTTTTTTTAAATAATAAATGTAAATAATAGCAATTTTCTATTCCAACCAAAACAAAAAATAAGTCGTGCTTGAACTTCGTGCACACTCCAAGAAACCTTACAAAGTTACTGTTAACAAAAGAGAGGTACTATCACGAAAACGTGAAGATTTTCTCCTTAATAAATTCTCTATTCATTTGATTGAAATTGCATTTCCTTTTTCCAATGTCTTCGCACCGAAAGCTTGTCAGCAAGCGCCTGCGATGCGCCCGCGCATATTTATCACCGGGAAGTGGGTACAACGTGCGCCTGACATCACAATAGATCGTCTATTACTGCTTAGAAATAATCCGCCTTACCCACTTTCAGGGGTTATATGCATCTGATGTTTGACTTTGAAATAGAATGATGAAATAAGGTTTGTATGTAATTGAGCAATTTTATAAATGTAGAGTAGTGCAATGAGTTTCTTTCATATATAGATTAGTTATTTTGCGCTGTAGCTTTCTTATAATATTACAGGAGAAACCAGCAATTTTTTTCAGCATATCAAATTTTTTTTATAGAAACAAATTTTACATTTAATGATTTAATTAAAAGCTTTTACTTAATATACTTCCTTTTTTATTATGTAGCTATTTATCAAAAAGTACACCGATGTGTCATAATATTTCACGTACCTACTTTAAATTGATTGTTTTAATTTATCCAAATACATACTCAATATCCGAAAACATGAGCAGAGTACATTAATTTAAAGACACTTAATAACCTTTTATTTAAACACTTGAATGTCTCGATGATCCGGAAATTCAGAACGAAGTGTCTTAACACTAGGTTCCCATTGCTTATTAAGAAAAACGTGAAGTGGTTGTTTTTACTTTTAGTTTATAAACTACGTTGTGCATTCGAGACTCAATTTGTTTACATGTGCATTAGAAGCTATTTAAATAAACATGGCTAGAGTTGTTTATTAAAATTTCAATTAGATTTAAATAACTGTTAATGGCGCCCACCTCAATACATCTTGAATGGATGAATGTACAATTATGTAAATCCATAACCTACTGTGTTATCTTGCAACCTTTAGCTTCCATATGTTCTATCAGAATACATTAATTTTGTAGATAAGGCATATTACTCGACGCCCAGCTTGATGGATCATTTAATGAAATTCATCTTATTGTAACGCTTAACGTAATTGTATTGTGTGGGCAATAGAGCTTTATGGGTGATTTACTTTTGTGGATATAATTTATTATTACAATATTGAATAAACGGTCATTTTAATGATTTGTTTTGATAAATATGTGTTCTTGTTGACATAAAAACAAACTTAAATTTGAAGACAGCTTTTTTGTTTTATAATATATTATAACTATAAAAAACTGTAATAATATATTATAACTATTATAATAGACTATAAAAAACTGAAAATACGCAATTAACATATGTTAGGACGAATCTAACGATTTTAAATTCTATGGTCTAAATAATAGTCACTTCAGGATTTCGTCTTTCACTTTCGGGATTATTAGACCAGCTCAATTGTGGGATATATTTGCAGTGCCAGCTGATCTACGTCTAAATGTCAAGTTTCATAACAATAAAAATATTAAAGTTTGTGAATCAATCTTTATATTTTTTTATTTAAGTTCTAGAAAATATAATACTTATTATTCTGTGCTAATATAATAAAACTGGAGAGTTTGTTAGGTTGAATATATTAATTACATCACGTTAACAGTTTCGATGTTACCTAGTGGAGCTGTAGACATATATAGTTACTACGGGCATTCGGAATGTGTCCGTATGTCATACTTAACTTATAGTTAATTTTAACTGACCACAGATATGCACCCGTAGCTAAAAATCAATTTGATTATAAAACATATTTGAAGATTATTCTTTATTTGAAAACAGTATAAAGTTGTTTGGATTGTAGAGTCCATACTTTTGAATAATGTCTTTCTCTCTCTCTCTCTTAAGTGCGTTCGAAATCATACACAATTATGTAAACAGTCGTAAAAGCCACGCGAGTCACAATAATTAACATGTCGGTATTGTGGCCACGCGTGACTCACGACCGGCTCCCGTGTGCCGCACTATTACTTTCAAACTATTTTTCATTTGATTCTTCAGACGCTGTGTAAATTGGTATCAATTTATTAAGAGCTTAATGTGTAGAGTATGACATATTTGAAAGTATGGAAAATATGTTTGAGATTAGTAGTTTTAGAAAGGACAGACGAGTTTATTTTTGTTTATGTTTTTCCTCTCGTATTTACTTATAGTTAAGTTTTTTTTTACTTTATTTCTTTACTATATTTCTCAAATGTAACAAATTTATAAATGTATAATAAATACAATGAATGTGGATTAATAAAAAAAAGTCTAGAACCGTTCTGATCCATGAAACTGCTGCATGATCGTCGAAAGAGATCGACAGAGTCAATCGTAGATAGACTCTATTTAGTATCATTTTAGGCTTTATTTTGTTATGTCTCAAATCGAAAGAATCCTCTTCACTAAACGAAATGTGTAAATTCGTTTGATTTACGCTAATCATATGAATGCAGAAAGCAACGGAATCATTTCCGGCAGTGGTCATTGACATGATTATGTTATAGTATCGTCTAAAATATTTGCGAATTATTACATATTTAGAATGTAAAATATATCAGTAGGAATGCAGTCGCAACTTATAAGATCTAGACAGGTCTAACTAAGTTGAGATAAATTAGAAAATATTGGCCATGAAAATTATAATATAATTTAAAAAATGTCTACTTATATATAGATTCCGAGACCGTCGTGGCCCAGGGGCACAAGGGTGTGATTGTAACGCGACGGTTGTGGGTTCGATCCCCACTCGAGAAAAAGAAATATTTATTTAAATGTATATTTCTATTTCTTCGCTGTGGTGTCGAGGCAAAGAGCGGCGTTGAGTTCTCCCACTCAACACGCAATGCCTCCAGAATTCGGCAGAAAATGGGGAACGGAGGACTCTTAACACTAGGTTCCCTCTGCCTACCCTGCTGTGTGCGGGATACAGCATGAAGCTAATTTATTTATTTTATTTATTCATATACATAGATTATAGACACCGATAGACAAGAAAAGAAACACCTATGATTATAATAAAAAAAATACACTGAATACATAATATGAATTGTAATCATATGTTACAACACATACCAGCAATTACGCAAAATAAATATTGTGATAATAGCTGTGGTACCATTACCAGGGGTCCACTTAAAGTCAGTCTGAAAGAAAGCTCGATGATATACTGCGCTTATGTAATAAAACTTTTTGTTATCCAACTGAGCTTCGACCAAATATCTCGAAAGTCCGATTGTATCAATACTATGTCGTAATAGCTGTGCTCTATCGTACCCACTATCGGAACTAAATCGGACAGTATTCATGTCGTATTTTATAAGAGAATGTAACATTTAAGTGTAATTTTTAATTAATTATTAGTTAAATTGCTTACTATATTGATAATGGTCTTCGGGTGTTTATGTATGAATACATTCATAGTCATTTATTGTTTATATATACCAAATAAGAACATAGAAATCTGTCAATAGATTGTCTTTTGTCAAAAAAATAAGGAGTGGAAACAAAAATAAATTTGATTTTCTCATTTTTCATTTAAAATAGTAATAGAAATATTTTTTATGGCAACAATAATCCAAGATAAAACGATTTACGCTAATTTCCTATCTACAAACAAACGAGGCAAACAATTTCAAATAAGCCCTTGCCAGTGAAACGCTTTAATCTTACAACTTTCCTAAGATCACCTTCGCCTGTAACACTGTCTATTGTTTGCAGTGACTTGCACCCAGAATGCTCTCCTTTTACCATCGCTCGAACATTTGCTTTACGTTATCTAAGTACATCAAACGGATCTTACTGTCTTTTATAGTGTTCGGTAATACTTTAAATGCCATTATAATTTTTATAGTTTACGACTTAATTTTAATTTTTGACTTAGCTTTATATCTTTGTTTAACTATAAATAGATTTATAGTTATTTTTATAATTAACGTTTGCTTTTATTTGTAGATCCACGAAACAATTAAAATTTTCTTTCCTTAAAAAATATTTTCAGTATTATGCCGAAAGTAATTCTTTTGCTATTTTAGAATATGGTATTTTAGGTACTTTTTCTCCGTGTTCTAATTTCTTGAATTGTATAGACTAGGGACTAGCCTACTTTCCTAAGGTAGAAGAATGGATATTTTTCTTTAATTTTGCAATACAAAACTTTAACAACAGTCAATACTTGAATATTTAGATGTTATCATCACGTCAAAAGTAGATTTTTATTTATAAACACGAATATTGACTTCCTGGCTGGCACCTTGATATCAGCAATAAAATTGCCGCCTAATATTTACAAAAAAGAAACGAAACATCAAAGAAAAAGCGAAAATTATATGCGTAACATTGTCTTTGTATATAATTGTCGACATATGAAAATATACTTTGTATTTTTGTGATATGATTGCTGTTCCTGATATTAACTTTGGTATCAACAGCCGCATAAAAGTAACGGGTACGTTGAATGATAAAAATGACTATTAAAATAATTTTTGTACAAAAAATGTAGGCAATATCATAAAATATGTTAAAATTTATTTTGACAATAAATTTCATTTGGAAAAATTATGTTATTCGTGAAATATTTTCAGACATTACGAATTCTTTTATTGACCTTCATCATAAATTAAGATGTTGGGATCGTGAATGGAATTGTTCGTTACATTATATGTCACATTATTTCTAATTTACGGTGTTGTCGCGCAATTGCTACTTCTTCAAACGTCTAGCTTCTTTAACACTAACCACTTTAACAGCATCTGACTGTGAACTACGATTATGGGCTTAATGCTAAATCGGAAAATAAAATGTTTTCATTTCTTCGTTCTGGTAACAAGACAAAACACGGCTTTTAGTCACACCACTTAATATCTAATGTCTCGATAATTGGATGAAAAGTGGGAACGGAATGTTCTAACATTAAGTTCCCTCTGTCCACCACATTATATGCGGGATACAGCGTGAAGCTATAGTAATACTATAATATATTATTAAAGATGTTTTTGGCTTCAATTTAAATTTACATAAAAAGAGACGTGTATTTAAATACTTCATGGTCATGATTTATGAAGGCATTGCTCATACAAATAAATCCAATTGAATATCTAAAGCCAAACACAACATATCGCAGTCACGATGATAACAGGTAGGTACTCGTAGGCACTGTAATTGTCAATTTGCGAAATAACCACTAAACATAATTTGAAGCCTATTTGCGGCAATATCGTGATTGTGTGCCCTTTAAGGTTCTGCTATGATAATCGAGGTCGGTGCATTCGTTAAATTGTTTTTTTTTTTAGTTTGCTGCATTTTTGATATGACTCATGGATAAATATATATATATATATATATATATATATATATATATATATATATA
Source organism: Heliconius erato x Heliconius himera (assembly GCA_013421005.1). Classification (NCBI taxonomy): domain Eukaryota; kingdom Metazoa; phylum Arthropoda; class Insecta; order Lepidoptera; family Nymphalidae; genus Heliconius; species Heliconius erato x Heliconius himera. Next base: position 6,196 of record JAATLQ010016988.1, on the reverse strand, counting down.
TATGTGTAGATATTATATTGTCTTTATATTTCTCCGGGTATAACAACACCATTTAATAGTGGTTTTTAATATAAAGTGGTTGGTTTTGTTTAATTATAATATGAGAATTATTTTATCTCTACCTCACCCACCTATCAACTGTTTTACTTGTTTTTTTTTTATTAATATTAATAAAAATACTAATGATTATATTTTTTATGTTTCAGGTATGTTTAATGATTGAGATTAATATCTTCACAGTACGATCGGTATGTAGTTTTGTACTTTTTAAATATAACTTTATTAATTTTGTATGAAGCTGCTTTTGCGCAAAAAAATATTCTTCTTCAATATTACGCTACATCATATATTTCAAATAGCGACGTTTTTCGGCTCGCACTACATAATTATTTATATTTAATCTGAAGTACTTGTGTTCTATTTACATTATTATTTTAAAAATAATATTTATCTACCTATAATTTACTTTGGAAAGTAAAGTTTCAACCAATTCAATAAAACAGTTATTTCTCAATAATTCCATTTACAGACAGGGATAAGTTACAATTTTATTATATATAAATATAAATTGTTACAGTAATTAGATGTAAACAATCATTCTACGGCGATCGGTAAACTACGTCACGCCGTGAGAATACTATACGTCTCTGTATGTAAAAACTTAGTAAATTACTATACAGTTTATAAGACAAATAAATGTGAATGACATTTAAACTGCTATTACAATTCTATTGAATTTTAAAAGAATATGTCAAAGGAAAAACAAAAGAACATAATTGATGAACGTTATTCATTCAATTTTTTTCTCCGCATATAGGACAAAATACTAACATTACAAAACTTTATTATTTCTTATTTACATTTATATTTTCCTTTCTTCGCTCTGGTGTTGAGGCAAAGCGCGGCGTTGAGTTCCGCCACTCAGCACGCAATGCCGCCAGAATTTGGCGGAAAGTGGGGAACGGAGTGTCTTAACACGAGGTTCACTCTGCCTACCCTGCTGTGTGCGGGATACAGCGTGAAGCTGATTTACTTTTTTGATTTGATTTGATTTTGTTATTTATTTTTGTTATTGATTATATTATAGAATTGATAAAGTCAAAATATCACACTTTATTCATCTAAATACAATGTTATAGCGTTAAACGAGATGTTCCATCACTCCAATCGATGAATCACAGCAAAAGAATGACAGATGAAGTGACTGTTTGCGCGGAGGCGCTAACTCTATAATACGATGCTAATGACTTAACGTGACATGTCATCTTTATTAATTTTACACTCATTTACATGTTTATTTAAGAATATTATTACAGAAAATTGCATTCACGCTAATTATAGGTTCCTAAGGTTCCTCAGGATTTTTTTTAAAATATATAATTTGTACCCAATTTTTTAAGTATCACATTGTATCAGCATTAGTATATGAACATTTGTTTGTATATATTAGACTAATTTTAAAAGTGCAACGTTGAATTTCGCCATTCAACACGCAATATTTTTAATTCTTGATCAAAAAGCGGAACGGAGTGCCTTAACACTGCGTTCTCTCTGTCTGCTTTATGCGGGATAAAGCGTAAGGCTGAAAAAAAAACATTCAATGTTCTCAATCTCTTATGATTTTCAGAAAGAATATAATCTGGAACATCTCAACATGTTCTTGGAACAGAGTCCACACGTCCAGCTATCACAAATTACATACGATTAACAAGCGCCTGTTTGTTGAAAACATTATTGTTAGCATAAATTTCTTAGAATCGTCTGTGAAATATCTTCTTTACCCGCTATGACGCTTGTAGCGATCTAATTGAGTGCTATTATCACAGCTTACATTATTTATACTGCTACGTCATCTGTGCGAGCGAAAATACATCAAAACGTTGACAAACATTGTAAAAGTGAACAAACAATATTATTTTGATATCTGAATTAAGTGGTTTATGCATTGTGATTATTATTATCTAAAAGCTAATCTTAATAGACTATATATAATATAGAGGCACTTTAGTATTTTTTCTAAATATTATTCTTATTTTGTCTAGTCTAGTAGAAAATGAAATTGACATAAGAGAATGGATACTTCATACCCTAGTGCTTATAACTATCGAGTACCTAGAATCACAGTAATAATTTTCTCGCTACATTTACCACGTTGGTGGGACTGGTTGGGACTATTACATTAAACGCTTAACCTTGAATTTCACGGTGAAATAGCTGCGGTTTGATATGAAACGCATGATTTATGATAATCACGAAGCTAGTGAAAGTGTTGATGCAACGCCTTTTCAAAGCTGTCGTGATTGATGTGGTCTTTTCAAGCTCTTAAGTATTTTTCTACGTTTCCATACTTTCTTACAGATTCACTGAATGGGTCGTTTGAGTGTCGACGGTACGCTAATGACGTTTAGTAGTTCGTTCAACCTGTCGTACAAAGCGTGTGTGTACCTACATCGTAATACAGCTATTATGATACAAATCAAATCAAAATTAAAGCTTCACGCTGTGTCCCGCACACAGCAGGGTAGGCAAAGGGGACCTAGTGTTAAGACACTCCGTTCCCCACTTTCTGCCGAATTCTGGAGGCATTGCGTGTTGAGTGGCAGAACTCAACGCCGCGCTTAACCTAGACACCAGAGTCGGTTTTATAGTCAAAAATCGTGCCCCTGCCGATAATATTGTCGTTAAACATAATTTTTGTACATTTTTATATCTACAGAGGCTTATTTGAAGATCTATAGAAAAAATGAAAAGAAAAACATTTTGTTATTATCACCAACCAAGTACTAAGAATGAAAAGATTATGTTTGTACTGAAGCTTAAATAAAGCTTAAAGCAAGCCTAGAGGTATTAATTAACAGCAATAAGTAATATAAACAATGATTGTGCAACCGTTGTTACTTCCCAACCGAGTCATCGTACTCCGTGGTAGAGTACGGAGGACACATGACGGAGCGCTTTACTATACTTTTGTTTTCTTTGTATCAAACAAACATGCTGTTCGTACGACGTGTGCTCGTATTGCGTGTCTCGCTTAGAAAATAATATGTTGTCACTCTTAATTAACTTCCTTTAAATATTTATATAATTTTATGTTTATGGCGCCATTTATAGTCATCTCATTTGCTATAATAACTTAGTGTTTTTTTTTTGTTTTGAATTTCTAAGACGATATAAGTGTCCAAAGTAATTTTTTATCTGTGTTGGAGACAATTCTTATTAATTTTGTTGTATTGTACGATACAAGTATGATGTTTCTGCAGCAACAAAACCTATTAAAATTACATTACTATATAATACCAACACTAAGAACATTTCCTTAACGTAAGCGTTAAATTTGTTTATTTCAATCAAGTTCTCAATATAAAATACCAATAGTAAATTATCTTTGCGTGTGAATCTAATTCTTATTTCATAGATTTTATCAATAACAAACCTCCAATTACTCTTAATAACACATCAATAGTACATTCAAAACAAAATTTTTAATTTGAATCTTCTAAAATTGTATTTAGATTACACGCCTACTTACCTTAATATCGTTTGATTTCTTTCAACGCTAACTCGCCGTAATACTTCCGTTATACGTGTTACAATACGGCGTGGCTGTTCGCATTATCTCGTTATCTAAGTAACATACGAAGCGTTCAAATTGCTATTTGTTTGGAACCGTAACCGTTACATTACATTGTTTCCGGTTAAACTGATTTTTGTTCTTTGTTAAATCGTTTTTGTTTTTATGAGTGAAAGAAATTTTGAAATTTAAATATGTGCTTAAATATTTAATATAGTCTGTATCTCGCATATATAGCTGTGTGATCAGATAGAAGATATGATCAAGACCCTCAGTGCTTCACTATCTGTCCGAATTCTAAAAATTGCGTGATTTGTGGCGCAACTTAACGCTGTGCTTTAGCCGTGCCAGAGAGAGAAAACAACAATAATTTATTTCATCGAATAGGGATCGAACTCAGAACTGTCACAATTATAGTTAGATACTATTCTACTGCGGCACGATGGCCAGTCAGGATGTCGAATATGTAAAACTTAGTTATATGTTTATTAATATCAATTAACAAATTTATATGGATGATATCATATAATGGTATAATTATAACTTATTTTGCATATAGAAAATGTCATCCAATTCAAGGCACTTAGGATAAAGTTCATGGACCACACACGTGCATGTGGTGCACACGTTTGTGAACATGTTAGACCCATTTCCGCTATTTAGTTGATTAAATTTCCGGATATTCTTAGAGAAATATAAATATTTTGTATAATAACGTTGAATTCGTACAATTTTATGCAAAGATCAAATGATAATGATTAGTATTTAAATGAATTTATTCAAAACAGCACTATAAAACTAATTTTGTCTAAAATTTTCATATAAATCGTGTGATTAAACAAATTAATGATAATACGTACAAAACACATCCGCGGTGCTTTCGTCCATTACGGTTCAGCTCTGTTTGTCTACAATGTGTTACTCTCCAAGCAAAAAAAATATGTTGAAGCTTAGCAATTACCTGTTTATGGTCAACGAGGCCGTAAAACTGGGTGACTGCATGACTATTACGATATTTACTATATATATTTATATATGCGTCGAAGGTGTTAATACTGCCTGTTTTAATGTATTTTATGCGTTTTCGAACAATTTACGAGGCATACCCTCATTATGTCATTACCTTCGATTTTACTTATCAGTATTATCGATATGCGATCGGTTAGCTGGTTTCATTAATTCGATCCAGTAATCGATTTAATGAGTTCGAATACTTGTGTAAAGCTGAATTTGTAATAGGGCTCTGCGGTTTAACACCACCGGTGTTAAAGTAATTAAGAGACGTTATATTTGATGAATTATAGATATATATCTGACCGGTCAGTGTGACTGCAAACGTCACTGGTTGTGGGTTCGACCTCCATTCGAGAAAATGAAATATTTATTTAAATTTATATTTTCATTTCATTGCTCTAATGTCGAAGCAAAGCGCGGCTTTGAGTTCCGTCACTCAACACACAATGCGCGTCCAGAATTCGGTGATATTGATTCGGGAAATGGGGAACAGAGTGTCTTAACACTAGGTTCCCTTTGCCTACCGTGTTGTATGTAGGATATAGCGTGAAGCTGATCTATAGGTACTTCACATCAAATATGTTTCAAAACGCATATACTTTGAAAATAAAATTAGGTTTTGTGAATACAATAGTGATGAAGATGGAGGATTTGTGCATATGGCAAAAGATCGTTGATTATCAAGTTTTGAATATGAAAAAACGGTGGCTTATATAATGAGCTTCACCTTTTCTTAGATCTTCCTAAGCTATTAGGTAATAATAACCTAGCATTATATTTGCGTCACATTTACAGTTTATGTAAAAATATTTTTAAATTTGCGCCTTGCTAATTTTGGTAATTTGCTCGTCATCTACAATACGACTAATAATATTACTCATAGTGTGGCGAATAAAGCCAAAATAGTCACTGCCCCGATTTCTGTGTGTGTAAAGGGAAAAGGATGATTGATGTTTCAACGCAGAATACGCACTGATATAGGAATCGTGTCAAAATGTAAGATATTATGTAGTCATATTACAACTTATCAATATTTTAATGTCTATATTGCTTTTTTCTTTAGTGGGGAATACAGTGTCTTAACACTAGCTTCCCTCTGCCTACCGCGTGAGGCTGAAAAAAATCTATGCATGTACTTATATAATAATAATAATAATAATAAATAACACTTTATTGCACATAAGACTTTACAAGTTTTCATTCTACTTATCCATATATAATTTATCAGAATATGTGCAATGGCGGCCTTATCACTGCAAGTGATTTCTTACAGGCAACCACTAAGATATAGTAAACTATTATTAGGACACTTATGTAGGTGCAAAAAGTATTAAGAAGTATTTATCACAAATTAAATATATATATAATAAAAGTTAACATATATATAAACATAAACATATTAATACATATATATATACACACATATATACATACACACATACATATATACACACATACATACATACATACATATACAATACTTATGAAAATTAATTATGTATATAACACATATAATAAGATCCGATTATGAGTGCTGTTCAAGGTAGAACTTTTTAAGTTTACGCTTAAAGATTCCAACGGATTGAGATCGTCTAATTTCATCTGGTAGTG